>BRYC01000257.1:34169-59974 GCA_030267985.1 Parmales sp. scaly parma | reverse complement strand
TAAATGGGAGCAGGGGGGGGGGGGGCGAAAGAGCCAAAGAATTATAATATTGTTAGATTCTCGTCTACCTGGGCTCACTCGCTCGCTTTGCTCACCCACCTTGGTGAGGTTGTTCGCCATGGCCGCCCTCTTCTTCTCTGCGGTGTCGGGAATGGAGTCGAGGGATGTTTTTATCAGATCCACCTTGGATTTGACCTGCTCTACGAGTTGCTGCCTTTCTTTTTTGCTGATTTTTCCCTCCTGCGCCGAGCGAGCCAAACAATTTGAGTGGGTTAGTTTAGGCAAGCGAGTGCAGCGGAAAGCCTAGCGCAGCGGAAAGCCTAGCGCAGCGGAAAGCCGAGCGCAGCGGAAAGCCGAGCGCAGCGGAAAGCCGAGCGCAGCGGAAAGCCGAGCGCAGCGGATAAGGGGGTTTCGGGGGTCTCGACCGACACAATTCTAGGTAATTCCATCTCAAAAACGCATCGCTCGCTCACCTCCACCTGCTCCCCCATGATCTTCTTGACTGCCGCCTCCTTCCCGCTCAAGCTAAGCGAAGCGAAGCGCCGAGCGAAACGAAGCGAGGCGCATTTTCAACGAAGCACGAGAGCGACAGCGAGAGCAAGAGTGGGTTAGTCGCTTCGCAACGAATCAAAGAATCGACCGTAACTCAAACGTTTGGAGGTTTTAGATTCTCACAATTGGACACGGTGGTCAGTTCGGCCGAACGCATCTTTTCATAAGAGGAAGTTGTTCAGGGACGGTCCAAATGAGGGGAGGGGCATGTGCACACACCAAGCCAATGAAAACTAAAAAAAGGCAAAAAAGGCGAATCACTAAATCGGCCATAATTCCAGCGTATGGTGGTTTTAGACGCTAATATTTGGACACGGCAGCGGGTTTGGCCAAGCGTATCTTTTCGTTCGAAGGAGTTGTTTAGGGACGGTCAAAAACATGCCATCTGCGCGTCAACAAATGTGAAAACTAAAAAAAGGCAAAAAAGGCAAAAAAAGACATCCGCTGAGCTCGCTAAATTCGCTCACCTCTCCTCGCTAACACTGTCGTAAACGTCCTGCTCGTCGTCGGTCAAGCTCGTCCCGTTCATCAGCGTCTGGGCAAGGGCTAGCACGAACGACTTGCCGCTGTCCAGTGTGAGGAGGAGGGACTTTTTAGAGCTCCAGGAGGGAGTTTTTGAAACGAGCATCTTTTGAAACACCGGGAGGGAGGCGAACAGGCACATCGACTCCGGAGATTTGCGGTCTAGGAAAACATGCTGTGTTGTTGATTGGGGAGTCGAGGAAGAGGAGGAGGAAGCATCGTTGGAAGCATCGCTGGAAGCAAAGTTGGATTTGCCCGACCGATCAATTCGAGGGAACACGACGACGGTTTTGAGGTTCTTCCCGGTGTCGTGCTGCTGCTTGAAGGTGCCAGCTGATTCCCAGTCGATCCCACCCCCCTTGTCCTCCTCATAGCCAACCTCTCGAAGGGCTGAGGTGAAGGCTCTTTGCGCCCCCTGGTCAAAACCGCCCCTAGCAGCTTTACCACCCCCCACATTGAAAGTCAGGCGAATCATTGTGGGGAGGGCCAAGAAGGGGGTGGAGAAAGCCGCCACAGTTGCTGTGGTGATTGTAGATGGGGGCTGAGTGAGGTCAAAGGTCTCTGATTCCGAGGCCGATCTAATCTTCAGAGCAAGGCCGGAGAAGCTGCTGTGTGGGGCGGGGGTGGTGGATGCGAGGGCTGACATAGCGTGTAACTAAAAGCAATTTTTGCAAAATTCTTTTGTAGATTTTGTGATTTCCCTTTCTCCTTACCGCTCCCGTATCCGACCCCCATTTCTTACAAATCGCTCCCGTATCCGACCCCCATTCCTTACTGTAGTAATTATGAGTCTCCCACAGGCAACGCTCGTGCCAGAATACTCTACCCCAAACCCAACTCCAAACCCAACAAATACTTCACCAGCAGTTGTTAGTGCTGCCGCCGCTGTAGGTGCAGTGTCGGGATTGCTTCTCAGCGGCCCTGTTGTCGGAGTTGCACTGGCTTCCGGTGCGGCTTATGCAGCCAGCAGAGACAAAGGCCCAGCAGGCAACATTGCGAGAACTTCAGGTGTTGTCGCAATATCTGCTGCCTCAAAAGCAAAAACAATTGACGCAAAGTACGATGTTTCTGGCAAGGCCAAAACAGCCGCAACAAACATAGGCGCTAGAGCTAAGCAGATTGACGAGAAACATGATGTTGTTGGCAAGACTAAGCGAGCATCTGTGGCTGTTGCCTGTGCAGCGAAGAACATGAACGAGAAGCACGATCTTACTGGTAAAGTAGGTCGGGGGGTTACTAGCGTAACCGATTACATCCAGCGTCGGCTGAGCAAGAACGAGGGTGGGGTCAACGGCAACGACAACGACAACGACAACGACAACAACAACGATACGATTTTCACCGGGCAAAATGAGACTGTTGAGAATAATGGCAACAACAACAGCCGAGTCAATGGCTTGGAGCGTTGGGATTGATTTTTATTAGGTAGAAACACGAAACTTTGAATTAAGAAAAAAAGGAAATTCCTTGAAAATAAATTCTTGATTTTTTTGGGTTCGGGACTTCACTTCCCCGGGTCTTTTTTTGTAAAATATAAATAACAAAATAAACACATGAGTAAGTCCGTTATCGTAATTGGGGGAGGTCTCTCGGGACGAGAAACCGTAAAATCGCTTGTGGCGCTAAAGAAGGCTAAGAAACTTGATGCTGCGATCACCCTCGTCGAAGCCAGTCCCACATACGAATCTGATCTAGGGATGCCAAACGGCATAACCGATGCTGGGATTGAGAAGGTGAGAGAGGGAGAGGGGGAGAGAGAGAGTGTGTGTGTGTGTGTGTGTGTGTGTCCGTGCGCTGCGCTTTACTAAACCACTCTCTCTCAAGTATGAAACCAACTTCTCAGCAGCTTATTTCAAGCTTCATGTCGACGGTGTGAAAAACGTGAAGGGCAAGGTGACTAGCGTTACGTCCGAAAACGGCAAATTCACAGTCGTTGTGGACAACTCCACCACTCCCCTATTCGCAGACTCTGTTGTTGTTGCGACAGGCTTCAGCACCGGGCTGATAAAGAAGACCCCTGCAAAACTCTCCCAGTCCAACTCTGACCGCCTCGCCGAGCTTCGCAAGTTCCGAGCTTCGATCAAGTCTGCGGACAACGTGCTGGTTGCGGGCGGCGGCTACGTTGGCATAGAAATGGCGGGGAAGGTGAAGGGCATGCTGAAACCCAACGCCACTGTTACGCTTGTGGCCTCGGGCGAAAAGCTCTTGACCCCCAGGCACACCGAGAGGGAGCGCGACCTCATCACGAAGAGGCTGAAAGGGACGGTCGGCGTCAAGCTGATGCTCGGGAACCGCGTGACCGGGGACGGTGCGAGTGAAGCTCAAGTGGGGAGGAAGGCCTGGACTTTGGAGAAAGGCGGGGAGGTTGTAGCCGACGTCTTCATTCCGGCATGGGCGAATTGGGACAGGAACGGATTTTTGGATGAGTCCTTGTTGAAGAATGGAATGGTTGCAGTTGACAAGGAGACAATGATGAGTGTGACGGTTAAGGGGCTGTTTGCAGTCGGTTGCAGCGATAACGGCGAGATGTGCGCAATTCCAAAGGTGAGTGGTGTTGCTGGCGAGCGGCGAGGGCCACTGCTGGGTTTAATTTAACCCTACACCTAACCTACATTATAATATATAATAATATATATTATTACGCCAGATTCCAAACCAGGCCTTGTCGGCGTCAATCGGCGTGAACAGCTTTTTAAAAGGCGAAACTGTGAAACCTTGCCACAAGGAGGGAGCTCCGATGATCAAGGTTGAGCACGTTTTGATGTTCGACAACTACGGCGTAACGATGATCGACAACTTGGGGGCTGTTGGCAAGTGCTGCTGGTGCTGCGGGTTCCCATTCCCCTGCTGCTTTGCGCCGTGTGCGCCTTTTCCGTGCGGCTTGTGCGGGACGAGTTGCAGTAGGCCCGAGGGGGAGTCGTTGCCAAAGTTCTTCGAAGCTTGGATGCTCAAGGGGCCGGTGAGCGAGCGAAGCGAGCTAGCCTTGTGGGGAATTATTACGAGAGAATACGAGCCAATGCTAAACTAAACTAAACTAAACTACACTTACTTCCACTCTGTAACGCAGTTCGGGCCTGTCTTGGAAGAGCAAAAGAAGGAGGCCGTTGCCCCGAATGGTTGGGGGATGGACAGAGATTAACTCTACAATTTCGAGATAAACTCTCTACATTTTTTAATTTTCTACTTCCTTAACTCAACCTCAATTCAATCAATTCATTCTAGGCCCATCTCTGTACAACTCGTTGAAGCTATCCATCGCAATGAGCATCAGCGCATACGGGAACATCTTCCTCGTATCAGGCCTGTAGCTGATCCCCCCAAGGCCAACCGCGCTGCAAGCGATTATGAGCTGCCAGTCCCCAGGGTCAACATACGTCCGGCCGAGGTACTTGACCGTGTGGTAGCCTCCGAAGAACACCCCGAATCCACCAGCGTGCCGCCCAACCCCGTTGAATATATACGACCCCTTGCCCTTGTTGGATAGGGTTTTGAGGGCTTTGTCTTCCTGGACGGTCTTCATCCCATCCATAAAGCCGAAACCGGCGCCGGTAATTGAACCGACGGAGAGGCCGAAGATGGAGTTGCGGGCCATGGAGGAGAAGGAGAAGGGGTGAGTTGTTAAGCCGAGGAAGTTGGGTTCGGGAGTGTCTATTTCTGAGATTGGGGAAGGATCATCTTTGGTCGAGGAGGAAGAGGAGGATTGAGATGGAGTAGCATCATTTGTGGTTGTGATTTTCAACGGTTGGGGTGGCATGGGTGACACAGAGTGCCAGGCATGGCGTCGTGCGGTGTCCCAGGACATGTTTATAATTAATTTTGTAATTCTTGCTGAAGGAGATAAAGTTCCAGCCATTCTCATTCGACTCCCGCCTTCCACATGGACTCCTACTGTGAGTTCTTTCAGGTTGGAAGATGTCAGTTTGGTTCGGGGTGCAAGTTCCTTCACGAGAACTATGCTGATTCTCAGCGATTGCATCCCTCTCCCCCGGCCCTTTATCCCCAACAGCAGCAGCAGCAGCCGCATCATCAGCTCTTCGTCCCTCAAGCTCAAGCTCAAGCTCAAGCTTCAGCCAAACACTACATAGTCGACCCCCAGCAGGAACAAGCCTTGTACTTCTTCAAGCAGCAGCAAATCGAGCAGCAACTCCTGAACCAGCAGTTTCGAGCTCAGCTGAGCCTGCAGCAGAGGCAGAATCACGTTACTACTTACCCTGCGGCGTTAAGCTGAAACCAGAAAACGGCTCCTGCTCCTCCTCCTGCTCTTCCTCCTGCTCCTCCTCCTGCTCCTCCTCCTGCTCCTGCCTCCATCACATTCAACCACGGCCCAGACACAGATGCAGGCGAAGGCGTGCCGACCGTACGCTCCGCCCCCCTCCCGCACACTAACTGGATCAAGCCACCACCCACGGTCACTGCCCAGGCCGACATCAGCGAGCTCGAGGACACGATTTCGGACGCGGCAATGATTGCAGCGTACGTGGCTTCGTTGAGCGTCGCTGACGACGAGGTGCAGCAGCAGCCAATGGCGAAGGCGAAGGCGAAGGCGAAGGCGAAGGCGAAGAACCAGCCCAAGCCTATGCCGAAACCGAGGCCAAAGCCGCAACCACAGCCGCAACCACAGCCGAATCGAGATCGTTCCTTCTCCAATCTCTCCAACCTGTCCACAACCTCCTCGATCAAAAGCGGCCCCAGCTGCCCTTTGTGCATCGAGGCTTTCGACTCTACCGAGCTTCTCTTCTTCCCGTGCTCCTGCGGGTTTCAGATCTGCACATTTTGCTGGAACAAGATCAAGGAGGAGGGGGAGGGAAGGTGCCCGAGCTGCAGGACGATTTACGGGGAGCCGTACATCGAAGCTGACGCCAACGATAATGATTTGACGGGTGAGGCTCACCCCAAAGAGCGCCCAATGACCAAGACCGAGAGGTGGCACAAAGCGAACGAAGCCGCTCGCGCAAAGGCCGACGCTCTGAACGACGCACTGAGCATTACGAAGCTCCCGCCAAGCTACACCGAGGGCGACATTTTGGCTCTCTTCAAGCCGTGGACGGGCGGAGGTGAAGGTGGAGGTGGAGGTGGAGGTGGTGTGACCGTCGTTGGGGTCCGCCACACGGGAACCAGGGATGTTCGTCCCTCAGCAAAGAGGAGCGTTCTGGTGACCTTTAAGGAGGACGATGCTGTCAGGTGAGTTGTGTGGTTTTTTTGTTTTTTTTTTAGAATTCACATTTGAATTCACATTTGCGCACACATGATCCTGATCTGGACCGTTCCTGAGCAATACATTAGCACAAAAAAGATGCGATTGGCCTTCACGCCACCGTGTCCAATTTTGATGTTACGGCCCAAAGTAATTCGTCTTTTTTTGCCTTTTTGGAGATTCAATAAATTAACTCTAAGCATTCGCAGCGTTGTGCTCCGCGGGATGAAGGCCATGGGTCTGGCGTGGGTGATCGTGGTCAACCGTGGGCTGCTCGACGAGAGTGGTCGGAGCATTGAATACGAGGTTGAGGTCATGGCGGAACGCCACAGGCGAGGGATGCCGCGCTCTCCGCGCGGCGCAGCTGCTGCTGCTGCTGCTCCTCCACCCCCCCTCTCCCTCTCGGGCCATGCCTCCTCCGACGATTCATCGTCGGCCCTGTCAACGCTTATTTCCATCTCATCACATAACCCTTCCCTATCGATCAGCAACCTTCCCCCCTCGTACACCGAGGGCCAAATTCTCGACCTCTTCGCTCCGTTCGCCTATCCCGCGGATGGGCCGGACGCGGTGACGGTTGCGAGAGTCAGAACGATCGAGGGGAAGGTGGGGGAGGTTGTTGTGAGCTTCTGCGAGATGAGGGCAGTGGGAAGGGTGCTGGGAGGGCAAAGGACGGGGGAGTGGAAATTTGGGAAGCACGGGCGGACGCATGTTGTTAAGGTGAAGAGGATTGAGCCCAAAGGTGGAGGTGGAGGTGGAGGTGGAGGAGGTGGGGGAGGTGGAGGAGGAAGCGGATATGAAAACCCAAACCAGAATCCGCTGTTCCGAACGCGAATGTGCCTCGGAGATGTTTGCAAGCACGGAAGGAATTGCCAGTTCGCTCACTCTGAGGCCGAGCTCCGGCCGAATCCAGGCAATCACGCAAACAATAACAACAACATCAACAACAACAACAACCAGGCTAAGGAGGTCAGGGTGCTGAGGAACAGAGGGGGGATTGCCAGGCAGGAGAAGAAGGGGGGGGGGGCGAAGGGGAAGGGGAGGGAAAGGGAGAAGGGCGTCATTGACAACGACAATAATAAAAATGACAATGATGACAATGATGACAATGATGAACGAGGCGAGGACGAGAAACACACAAAAAAGAAATCAGGCAGGAGTGGGAAGGTGCAAGGTGGAAGGTGGGCAGGGAAGAAGAAGCGTGACGAGGGTGGAGGTGGAGGGTGAATGATAAAATGTATTGATGAGCTGTAAGTTAATAAAAATAGTAACTAACGAATAGCTTGTGTAAAATATATCTGTTGGTTCGTGTTTTTTCTTTATCGATTCCCAATCTTCTCGATTTCCAATTGAATTTTGTCTCCGTGATGTCTTTGTAAGAAAGTCTGCTTCCTGTTCTTTTCCTGGGACATGTACGACGCGGATGATGCCCATCTCGTGTAGTTCGCGTACCCAGTGGTAGTGTGCTGCTATGTGTCGTAGTCGCAGGAACGAGCCGTGAGCGTTCTTCACGGCGTGTGTCGCTGGTAAGTTGTCTTCCTTGATCAAGACCGTGATCTTGGCCATGAGCTGTCGTGCTTGTTCTAGTCGTTGTGTGTCCTCGTTGTGCACGCGTGTGTTGTTGGGCGCGTGTCCTTCGATGTGTTCATACACGTTGAAGGCTTTGGTGCTCTCCCGGACCATCGGGAGTTCTCCTGTTCTCAGCATCTCGTATTCCGCTGTGACTCCTCGGAATTCAGCCTGAAGTTGTTGGATGTGTAGTGCCTCCTTCGTGGCGAGGCTCAGGGCGCAGTACTCTGCTTCACAGGTGGACAGGCATACGTGTGATACGTACGATGTTTTCCATGTGATGGGGCTGCCCGCCGTCTTGCAAACGAAACCGTATCGTGGGTTGCCGTGTTTTTGGAATTCGCCCAGCCATGATGCGTCTACAGACAGTTCCGTGGCTGCGCCGTTCGCAGGTCGGATGTGCAAGCCTCTGTCCTCTGTTGCATGTAGGTATTTCACCACGTGTTTTGCCGCTCGAATTATCTCCTTGGTGGGTCTGGTGACGAATCTCGCGATGCGGGAGACTGCAAGCGCAATGTCCGGCCGTGTGTTCGTGGATACATAGAGGAGGCTACTTGTGCTTGTGCACAAGCTTCGCCTCTCCTTCACCTCCAAATTTTTCTTCTTGCAGCTCCACAGTTATTAAAGCTTTCCCAGGCTGCGGTTGGATTTTGGGGGAAGAGGGGGGAGTGAGCTTCGCCAAATACACACCTGAGAGATCAAATGAGGAGGATCGCCGCTTCGACGTTTTTTGAAGGTAAGCGTCGATCTCTGTTTGGGTGAAGCCAAGAACCTTCGCCTCTGCAACCGAATCAGGAATAGAGGACCCTGCCCCCATGTTACGATGCGACCCGTTACACACGCGCTTACTTTTCTTTAAATTTATAATTTAAGGCTGGCCAAATTCACGTAACGTCTAGGTGCAGCACAACTGGTGTAGACGAAAAGAGAACGGTTTGTTACTGGAACGACAAGTTTGCTTGTTGTCCGGAAATAATTTATTTTATGACCCTAAGATAATTTAAATGGAGAAAATTTGAAACCTTGAAACCAAATTCATTCGTATGACCTCGCCCTCATCTACAACCTCACCCTCATGGCCATCTCCGGACACCCTCGCAACCCTCATTTCCAGCATCCCTGGCCCCTCTGTCCTCCTTCACTCTCCCTCCACAATGATTCCTTATTCTTGTGGAACATATGATCTCTGTGTTCGGGACATATCCGTCATTAGTTGCTCCTCCTTACAGAAAACTATTCTCGACCTGCTTGAACTCCTTTCCATTCCCAACATGTTCACACAGCGAATAGAGATCATAAATTTGAAGAAAATTTCCTATTTCGTCCAGAAGAAGACTGATATGCTGGAACGAAAGCTTGCTCAGCTGCAGTCGTTCTTTTACGGCGAGGGCGTCCGGCGCAACAATCCTAATTCCAATCACAATTCCAACCCAAACCCCAACACCTTCTGGAAACAATCTCCCCGGCTCACTGCAATATCTGATGCGCGAATGACGTGCCGCGGTTCCTTGGCTGCGGCCCACGATGCTCGCGCGCTGGGCAAATTAATATGCTGCCTGCCTCGACACCCCACCAAGTCCCCCAACCCGTGGCTCCTCTCCGCGCCCCTCAATTGGCGATCATTTCGCGTCCTTAAGGAAGCCGGAGAGGCCGTCTCCACCTCCATCTCCTCCTCCGATTTCGACTTCACCGAGTCCACCAAAATTTCCAATGTTGAAATTCGCGTGCAAGACGCAATCGCGAATGCGGGCTTCCCCCCCCACGTCCGAGAATTCGTCTCAGCGGTACTCATATGCCGGGGCGCATCCAAAGGTGAGCGAGCGAAGCGAGCGAGCCTTGATGAAGACGAGCATGCGAGCCAGCGAGCCAGCAAGCGAAGCGAAGCGAAGCGAAGCGAGCAGCAAGCGCAGCGAACAAGTAGTGTAGGTGTTGCTGGCTCGCTTCCGCTCGCAAGCCTTGATGAAGACGAGCATGCGAGCCAGCAAGCGAAGCGAGCAGCAAGCGCAGCGCAGCGAACAAGTAGTGTAGGTGTTGCTGGCTCGCTTCCGCTCGCAAGCCTTGATGAAGACGAGCATGCGAGCCAGCAAGCGAAGCGAAGCGAGCAGCAAGCGCAGCGGACAAGTAGTGTAGGTGCTGGCTCGCTTCCGCTCGCAAGCCTTGATAAAGACGAGCATACTCACTCACTACTTTTTAAACTTTCTAAATTCCACTCAATCTTCTTTTATACCTTCCTATTTTGCTCTTGCTTCATTAATAATGTGCCTCGCTTCTCTCGGCGCAGCGGTTCGAATTGCTGATGCGGTGGACGCAACGATCCAGTTGCTCAAACTCATGCTAGAAGACGCAACGAGCATCAAGCACAAGATTGAAATAGAAATGCCCAAATTCAGCAACTTGAACGAGGACAACATCCAGTCTTACTTGAACTTCCGCAAGGTGAGCGATCGCCAAACTCCGTGCGAAATTGCTATACATGGTTACATCCACTACTGAACTAACCAATTCGCTCGGCGCAGCACGTTAACTTGCTGACGGGCCTGCTTCCTATCCTAACCGACACGCATTCTTGGCTCGTCTCTGCCCAACTCTCAACGTCAACTGGAGGCCAGCAGTTTGTTGCTGGTGACGCGAGGTTGGACAGGTGAGTGAGCGAAGCGAGCGAGCCTTGATTGAGGAAGATGAGCGAGCATACTCGCGATGGATCTCGCGAAATGGCTGCAGCGGCTACATCCACTGCTAAACTAACCCACTCAATTCCTTTGGCTCGCTTGGTTTGGTTCGCTCGTGCTTCATTAAAAATGCGCACAATCTCGCTTCGCTCGGCGCAGCATCTCGATGCCCGTGATTGTAGTACCTAACGCGGAGAAAATGCTAGGGCCGAAGCTGCTCAATAGCTTGAAAAACGTTGAGGGAGAGTTCAGGCCGATGATGAGGGAGGTGAGCGAGCGAAGTGCGCTGTGGAGCCGACGATGAAGACGAGCGCACGCGCGCGATGCGATGAATCCCGCGAAATGGGCTAACAGACATGCGGCACCTTCTTCGCTCGGCGCAGGAGGTAGAGCGAGATGGATGGCCGAAAATGATCAGAGATCGCACTGGAGCGAGCCAGAAGCACAGCTGCAAGAGCTGCAAATCGAACTGGAGCCCGCTCTGGCTGTCCAAGGGAATGTGCGTAGAGTGCGAGGAGCAACTGCGCCATGCGGGGCAGTGTCCCTTCAACGAAGGGAGATGCAAACAAAGTTGGTTTTGTCCGCATGAACAGCGCTGTTTCGTGTGTGATGAGCACTCGTGCGAGTTGTGCAGGCTCCACCGGGGCGACTCTGGGATTGTGAGCAGCCTGGCAAAGGAGCTACAACCAACCGTGCTCGCTTTCGACTTTGACAGAACCTTGTCGACGTCCAAAGCTGGTGCTAAGCCGTTGATCGGCAAGCACAGTGTCGATGAGGAGCTCGTGGCGCTGCTTTGGGAATTTAGAGGGCGGGCAAGGGTTGTTACGAGGAACTCTCACAAGAAAGAAATTAGCGAGTTTTTGGAGGCCAACGGGGCGCCAGAGGGAGTGGAGGTCTTCGTCGTTCCCAAGAAGGTTAGCAAGGCGAGGTATTTGGGGGAGGGAGAGGGGAAGATCGTTTTTGTTGATGACAGTATTAAAGAGCTAGTTGAGAATGAAGTTGTGGGGAATGAGAACATTCATAGGGTGCTGTTTGTTCGTCTTTAGATAATATTTTTGGTTTTGATGTTATTGAAAAAGTAGTTTCCATGAACTAATTATACGGCTCAACTACTGCCCTAGGTTTCCCCTTTCCCTTTCCCTTCCCCTTTCCCTTCCCCTTCCCCGTGTTGGCCGAACGGTCCGGGCAAGAACCATCAACATGTTGGTAGTCCTCCCACCCAAGAGACTCCATCAACGTGACAATGTTGTAGAAGTTCTGACCAAAGTCAAACAAAGAACCTCCGATCTCACTAATCGAGAAAACGCGCAGCAGCACATAGTCCTCGCTCGAACCCTTCGACTTCGAATTACTCGATGCCTGCTCCCAAGGACGCATGACGAAGTTGACCGTATCGGTGAAGACCTCGGACGCAGTTTTGTGCTTGAGCTGTCCAATCAAAATGGAGGGGACAGGATCGAAAGAATCCCTCTCCACCTTCCGCTAGAGGTGCTAATGAATAGCGACCGTCAGGACCTCCATCAGCATCCACACTTGCTTCGATCATGGCCACGATTTCATCCGGAGTAAGTCCGGTGATTTTGTAGTCGAGGGAACAGCAGGCGTTTCCACAGGTGCCCAAATCACCGTTGTCGTTAAGGAGAATCAAAGGATATAACGAAATAAAATCCTCAATGACAAGTCGTTCTGCTCCCATTCGCATATTGTAAGCACCTTTTACAGCAACCAAACACGAAAAAAGGGTTAACTTTCGGAAAAACATGATGTGATTCCTGAATGGTATGAGTGTTTGTAGGAGTTGTGCAGGGGTGAGGGGGAAGGTTAGGGGTGTGGAGTTAGTGTTGTTAATGTTCCCCCCACCATCTGGAGGTGTTTGGCTGTGTGGGGTTGCCATCCTGGGGGGGTTGAACATTGAAACACTGAAACACTGTCTTACCTGGAGTAGATTTTGTCAAAACTCCCGAAAATTTAACAGAAATTCCAGAATTTTTTCTGGATTTTTTTCACCAAACGTACTCCCGCAGCCCCCCTACCCTCAATCACCTCTCTCTCATTTCGTACATTTACAAAAATAAATGTCGATCCGTCCAAATGAAAACTCTGATTCTGACGAAAGTATCTGCAACATGTTTTCCACTCTCAAAGTCACCTCAGCTACCAGCATGTCTGCAGCCAAGAAAGCGAAGAGGGTTTCAGGCCTGCATGGGTGTGCTGTGTGCATGAAAATGTTCAGAAACTTCCAAGAAATCCGTAGTCATGTCAGGAAGGTTCACAAAGCCACAAGCAAGGTGCTGAAAAAGGAATTGGATGCATGCCGACTAGCCCTCAAAGAAGATTCCGAAGACTTAGTTAACCAATACAACTACAAGTTAGTTATTACGAAACGAGCCTTTTTGGAGAGCTTTTTTCAGTAGTAAGAGTTTGGCTCAGGTTTTGTCATGAGTTGATTTGTTGGGCAGAATTATTTGTGAAAAGGTTGATAAGTTGGAAAATAATGCAGATATGAAATTCCCTCATCATTTTAAAATATCGTCATTATCGTAAAACACGAATACAGCAACAGAATTGGGAACGAAATTAAGTATCTCTGTTCCTTGAGCCTGTGAATGTGAATTGGATGATGGATGTTGTGTCAGTAGTGCGCTGTGTTGTGCACCCGCGTCCAGCGTCCAGCGTCCCGCGTTCCACTCACCCGCAGCAAGTTTCAAAAAGTCTAGTGCTCGCTGCAGTGCTCCAGCTGATTGCAACGACGCTCAGAATCAACCCGAAGAACCCTTTCAGATCAATCAGCACCGCCACGAGAGCCAAAAAATTGATCGGCAAAAGGTTGTAGCCGAGAATTGAGAACACCAGCCATGTGCGGATGTCCTTGCTGCTCGGTGCCATGAGCTGGATTACGGTTGCAACGGCCAAGCACCCAAACACGCCGAAGCCGTAGATGTAGCCAAAGTGAACCTTTCCCCTCAGCAAGAGCGACATCCCGAGGAGAAGGCAGAAGGCGAGGGGACCGGCCATGTCAGTGTCTGACATGAGGTCCGCATCTACTGGTTTCATTGGGTTCAGGACCGCGAGGGTTTTTTCGCGAATGTGGGGGAGGTTGATTCCCAGCTCCTCGAGCAACGGGGGTTCGTTCTCGTAGTCGTCTTCGGGGAGGCAGTTCGCATTCATGTTGTTGTTGTTGTTGTTGTTGTTGTTATCGTTGTGGTTGTTGTTGTTGTTGCTGTTGTTGTTGTTGTGGGGGGTGGGATTGGAGCCCATTTGACCCACAATTGGTGAGCCCATGTTCCCCCCCATGTTTCCACCTCCATAGCTCGCTCCGTTCATATTGTTGGACAGAACTCCCGATGAACTCATTTGGGGGTTGGTGTGGAGAGTTGGATCGGACGCGAACCAGTCGTTGTTGTTGTTGTTGTTGTTGTTGTTGTTGTTCTGCTCTACTTTCGGAGGTTGCCTCGATGGTGAGGATTGTGGATTATTGGAAAACAGAATATTGTTCAGGTCGCCCATAGTTGTTGGGTGGGTTGATAGGTGGGGTTGGGGTGAGAGTTGGCGTGATATTGATGAATTGGGAGAGACAAACGTGATTTGAAAAAATTTAAAAAAATTAATCTTTCGTTTTGCAAGCGGAAATGGCCGACCTCTCAGCAAAAATGGATGCCGCCACCCTATTGCCAATGCCAACCACCATGGTCGTTTGTTTGCTTGTCAATGGCTTGACCTCCGACAATCTCACAGCTTGTTTGGGGCAGATCAAGTCAGGTTCGAAGCAAATTGGGACCCACGCTCGTAGAGAGCTCTTCTGGAACGCCTACAACAGCATGATTTCCGAGGCAAACAAACAGGCGGAGGGGCAAAAGCTGTATGGATTCCTGACCTACACTTTGCCTTCAAAGGCTGAGTTTATAGCCTGCACGAAGCGGCAAAAGGGGCTCCTTGGCAGCACTGATTTCATGGGGAAGAAGTTCAAGCCTGAGGACAACGAAAGTAAGAGTGAGTGGTGCATCGTATACTTTGATGACGATAAAACAGACGTAAATGATGCTCAAGCCGCTTTCGACGACATTACGACTGGGGAGGTGATGGTTTACCTTTCCCAAGACATGGACGGTGTGTTCGTCGGTACGAAGCTCAAGCGTCGGAAGTGCCGGAGCGCGCCTTCCTCCCCTCTAAAATCCCCCTCCGACATTGCCACCTTCAAAGCAACGCTGTTGCCGGACAAACCGCTCCAAAGTATAGATTGGACCCGAAATAGGCCGGCAAAAATTAACGACTACAACTTCGTTGTAGCAGGGAGCTTCCACAAATCAATAACCGAGGACGATACAATCCCGCACATCAACACAACTTCAATCGACGAAATCTACACATTCTTCGAGGCGAAGCGCAATGTTTTTCTCATCTCAGAAGCCGAAAAATTAATAGCGAGTCACCTCACCGATGTGGGGAAGGGCTTGGCGAACCCTCTCTGCAACTTGGGCTTGAAAAACGCTGCAATTGCTCGGCGCAACGCTCTCATGAAGAAATGCTACATTTGCAGCAGCAAGAAGAAATTCATCGACTCGGTGTTGGGAGATGATGACAATAACATTGAGCTGATCGTTATAAATAATGCGAGTGAGGCATCCGACTTCGTCAAGTACGGAGCCGTGGTGTTTGAGCTCCACTACCGAGCAGATCTGACTGTTTTCGGTTGAGTTGTGAGTAGGTAACGATTGTAGATTTTCAACCTTCAAAACGAGACAAGTAAGTTATAACTTTATGTAAAATAACTCTCTGACGCTGTTCACGCTGCTCCTCCTCCTCCTCCTTGCCCCGCCCTCGGCCTCTATCGCCTCTTGCGGCAAAAACTCGTCGCCAACCATTTCGATTTTCCACCATTCTGGCTGCTCAAGAATGAACCTGTCAATGTTCTCTTTCAACCACTCTTTCACCTCCTCCTCGATGTCGTTTATGTAGCTCCTTCTCTTGGAAAACGCCGCTTTGAACTTCGCACTGTCCAGCGTACTTGTCCGAAACAACTCAGCGATGTACTGAGGTCCCGTTTTCGTCCCGAAGAAGGTGTGCATGTAGCTCCTGTTGATCACGCAGAAGAACAGCAGGTTCAGCACCGCCCAGACTCCGAAACTGCACCGAGTGAAAAGAGCGGGTTAGTTTAGCTCGTTTCCACAACCCCCACACACTCCGCTCGCTCACCTGCTGAACACCAAGGTCTGCAGCTGCTCCTTATTCCCTCCCTCGTACCACCCCAACGCTACGAAGGGCATAATTTGCGCCCAGACCATCGACGCGCTGTACGCGAACCCGCCCATCTCGAGTGAGTTTCGGAAGTGTATGCACCCGGTAAAGTCCGTGATTACCTTAACTATCACCCTGACTAAAAGGGAGAGTATCACGCTCAGAACACCCTCGACCCTGATCCACCAGTAAAAATCTCCTCGGAGAATCTTGTAGACCAAGAAAACCCCAACCTCGGCGGCGAAGAATTTCAACGCCAGTGTTACGTCTGTAAAGGCCAACATAGCGTAGCCGAGGCTGCGTCGAGGGAGGCGAGCGTTAGATGATTGATTTTGCGAGCGATACAATATTCGGCGCTCACTCCACACTCACCTCCGGCTCAAATTGTGTAGCGTGCTGATCATCGTCATCAAAAAGAACGTCCGCCCTCTTCTACCATCCTTTATGTACCCGTAGAACTTCGGCTGCAGCTGCCTGTGGGGCTCGTCGGTGTCAAAATCGTAGGCGATCATGGCGCTGGTCAACCCCGTCGTGAAGGCCGAAATTAAAACAGATGCGATGGCACCCAGCCCCAACCCTGGATCGAGCAGCAGCACGAAGCACTGCAGCACGCAGCCGGGGATGCTCTCCGTTGCGAGCTCGATGCCCTTATTCACTATCGTTTCCGCCTTGCAGTCTAGTGTGTTTTCCACGTCATCGTGTTGGTTGTGGACGCGCCACGCATCGACAAACGGCCTCAGAAACAGCACCGTAATGAGCCCCTCTTTCAGCTTCGTTGTCCAGCTCTTCTTCTTATATTGCGCGGGGATCGTCAAAAGTTGTATGACCACGTTTATCGAGATCATTGCGATCATCGTGTTTGCGTTGCTGTGGAGGCCATTCACCTTGTACAGGTAAATCATGTACACGTCAGTAATAGTGTCGACGGTCGTGAGCGTGATGACGACCTCCTTCATGGATGATAAATTTGTTGGTTGTAGCTTCTCTCGTACCCCTCCTGCTGCCACCTCGTTCAGCTGTTGGAGGGCGCGTCCAGGAATGAATTCGTCGCCGACTGATGCGATGAACTTTGGGGTGAACCACGCCGGCTGTGTTCGCTCCCACTCCGCCCACTTATCGTGCATGTAAGTGATCACCTTGTCCTTGATCGATGTGGTGAAGCTGTGGTGGTTGTCGAAGATCGTCAGCATCTTCGTTTCAGGATTGTCGCTCTTGTTGTACGAGTCTACGGTGAACTGCCACCCCGTTGCAGTCGACCAGAAGGTGTGCCAGAAATCTTTGTTGGTGACTCTCAGGAATGCAAGCACGCACAGGAACCACGAACTCGCCAATACGATGAACACCGTGTTCAACATCGCAGTATTTGCTTTGTTCTCAATATCGCTCAAACTGTAGAAGTACAGCGCGACGAAGGGGTAGCACTGACTCACTATCGTCTGGAACGAGAACAGAGCTCCTCCGGCGAGTTTCGGTCCACGAGCGTGAATCATGCCTGTGAGTGGGGGGGGAGTGGGGGGGGTGGGGGGGTTGTTGAGTAAGTATGATTTTTAGTCCGCCCTTAGCAGAGCTCACTCACCTGTGTAGTCCACTAGCACCTTCACAATGCTGTGGGCACCGCCTGCGACTATGTACTTGAGAGCGCCCTCAAGGCCTGCGATCCAAAGCACGTAGTCTCTCCTCCCCACCTTGTAAAGATGGTACAAAACCATTTCTGCCAGGATTACGCCGAACGTTAGCCACCTGCTCACTGAGAACAGTAGCGCGGTGCCAATTGTGCGGCTGAGGTTGTGGAATGCAGCGAGTAGAATCTGCGCCGAGCGAAACAAATGAAATGTTAGTTTAAGCTCGGTTCACAACCCCCCCCCCTCTCAGCTCCCGCTCCTCACCTGCAAAAGGAACGTGATCATTCGTTCCGTGTTTCCGTCCTTGATGTAGCCGTAGAACAGCGGCACTTCCTTCCTGTTCGCCACAGAAATGTCCATGTCGTACGAGATCATGGCGCTCGTAAAGCCGGTCGTCAGGGTGCTGATCAAAATCGAAATCAAGAGAAAACCCGTCTTCTCCGGGGAATTGATGAACATGTAGGCTTGGAGAAGACCTCCGGGTATGCTCTCGAACGCGAGTTCTGTCCCTTTTCCAAGAGCCATCTCCATAAGCGGGCTCAAAACTGCTTTTTCATCCTCATGGCCGGTCGCAACTCTGTAAGCGTCCACTCCAGGTTTCAAAAATGTGACGACAAACGCCAATTCTCGCAAAATTACCCATTTGCTCTTCTTTTTGTTTTGCGTGTACGTGATCAGCAGTTGTACTGCAATGGACGATCCAATCATTGCCAGAAGTGAGTAAGCACCCGTCATATTCCCGCTCGCTCGGTATGAGCTGATGACACCCGCGTCAGTGATCATGTCCATGATTGATAGCCCCGCCCCAAGCCCGACCCGCCACTTCAGTCCTAGATTACTACTCTTCAGTAGCCCCTTCGCGATGGCGTTCATCATGGGCTCGAACCATTCTGTTTCCATCAAATTCAAATTCTTCAGCTGTTTGTTGTCCTTCAGCCACGAGTCGACCGCGGCGGATGGCTCCGTCGTCGTGAGAAGGAGCAAGGCGAGCTTCTTGCCAATCCTGGTTGCGTCGGAAGCACTGATTTCAATAATCTCGGCTTCTTGTGCTTGAGCCGGCTCAACGTCGACCTTGTTGTTGCTGTTGATGCGAGGGAACCAAGATTTTAATTTGCCGATGGTTTTTCTCACCCTCTCTCTGTTCCTTTCCTCGCCCACGTCGACAATCTTGTTCCTCAGTACGTGCAGCATCATCATTTGAAACTGGGGGAAAGTTGTTGCGAGAAGCTGCGCCGAGCGAAACGAGGCGCATTTTGATGAAGCACGAGCGAACCAAGCGAGCCAAACGAATTGAGTGGGTTAGTTCAGTAGTGGATGTAGCCATTAGGTATGTAGCCATTTCGCGGGATTTATCGCGAGTATTCTCGTCTTCGTCAAGGCTCGCTCGCTCACCTCCTTCAGTGCAGCATTGGACTTAAACAGCTCATAAACTCGCTCCTCAATTCTTTTGTGGTATAATTTCGTCAGTAGCATTATTCCCATGATGCGCCCGTCATTGCTGTCCAACATGGACAGTTGGCGTTGATTCTGGAAGTGCTCCTGGTACTTTATTAGGATGCCACCAATGTAACCGGGAAGAAGGATTTTACTCACAAACTTTGGCACATTTCCGTTCATGTTCATGAGCGAGTAGTATTCCATCCGAGTCAGGTTAGGGCCGACGCGCTTCATCTCTAAGTACTGGTGGATTGTAGCTCGAACGCGGGTGCCCCGCGTTGAGTCGGATTGGTGCGTTTTTACAATCGTGGGACAAAGGATAAAAACAAGCGTGTCTTCGTCGACGCGGGAATAAATGTTGCTAGTTATGAACTCCCGGTCGTAAAAGGGAGAAGGGAACGGGATTGCAAAGTACTTGACGAAATGAGATGGTGAGACGTCTTCTAATTTCTCGTTTGAGATGAAGAAAGTGCCAATCATTTCGAGCCGCTTCTCGCGGTCGAAGGAGCACAAGGCCTCGAGTGAAGTTGGGACGGAAATGGATGCGTGGCCAGCAGCAAGCCCCTTCTTCTGGGAGAGGACTACACATTCACCAGACACCAGGGGGGAGTTCATTTTAAGCTTCTTCTTTTTGATTTTAGGGTCGCTGAATGGGGGGACTAACATTTCACGAATCTGATTGATCGCATGGGCCTCAGTTCGGGGGAGGGTGGAGAAGGGGGGAGGTACGAAAAGGTTAATTTGCTGGTTGTTGAGTGATTCGTCATTGGCAGGATAATTGTTATGATATTTGACTGTGCGTGCTGTTCCAAGCAGCTCGCCAATTTCGGGGGAGTTGGGAATTTTGGTTGCATGATCTAGGTCAGAAGACATCGAAGGAATGGAGAGGAAGGTAAGTTGGGTTGGGTTTGGGGACCGATGCAGTCACTCTCTTAGTTATAAGAAAATGTAGGTAGTATCACGTGATGAAGTGTTTATGGAAATCACTTGGCACCTCCACTTCTGTAAAAAGGAAAAACAGGGAGCGACAGAGAATACACTTCATGGGGGCTTGGGGGGCGGACACGGGAGGGAGAAGGAGATAACAAGCGAGTGAGTGGGAATTTGTTAAACTAATATTCTTAACAACACAAAAAAACAAAAAAAGATTTTAATTAACATTCTTCAACATGCTTCCTGAAAAATAGCTTCCACTCCTGCATGCTTTTCCTAGAAAAATAGCTTCCACCTGTATCAATCCCAACTTCCCCAAACTTCTGACAACTCGAACACGAAGCAGAAGCAAAATGTTCAGCTTCACGACAGCAAAATATTCTGACCCCCTCAATTTGCGGATCGCCATCTCTGTTGTGATTTACTGCTTGGCCGTGTCTGCTGTTCCAATATATAATAAACGGCTCCTAGACGGTGAAGACATAGAGAAATTCGAGTATCCTGTAGCACTTGCTGGTCTGCAGCTCGGTGCGGTCGCAATCCTTTGCACGATGATAAACATCATCCAACATTTTGAAACAGATGCTAGTGGCAAATCTTCGTGGCTCCTGGGGTCTCACTTCGTTTACAAGTTCAGGCATGTGGCGCCTGTGGGGGTTCTGTTTGGTGTTAAGTACGCCATCACCAACTGGGGACTGGACCTGGTGGACACCGGCACCCATCTCCTCCTGCAGTCAACGGACCTGCTCTGGACGGTGGGTTTCGCCCGAATTCTAAATTCCGAATACCTAGACATTCTCTCCTCCGCCGCGGTCCTCCTTTCCTCCCTCGGCAGCATCCTGATCGGCGCCCAGGCCTGTGACGATTTGAAAACCCCGTTCGTTCCTCTCCTAGTGAACCTGCTGACTCCCGTTTTTCTGGCCCTTTGCATCACAACGCTGCGAAAGGGAACGAAGGAGCTAATGAGAAAAGACAACATTTGTGGGGGCGTGAGCGCCTTCGAGTTCACGGCGATGAAACTTTTTCTGTCGTCGATGACGGCTCTACTGCTGGCGTGTTTGATGGAGAACGGAGGTGAGCGAGTTTGTCGAGAACTAGTGTAACGCTCAGCGAAGCAAGCCACATTGTTTTTAGGGTCTGTGTTTTCGACCTCCTGAACTACCCCTCCCACAAAAAGATGCGCTGGTAGTTTAAACTAACTAAACTAAACTTAACTAAACTAACAACTAAACTAAACTGAACTAAACTAAACTAAACTAAACTAAACTAAACTAAACTAAACTAACCCGCTCGGCGCAGCGTGGGGGCTAGGCGCTGATAAAATTAGTTGGTGGCGTGCGTTTGAACAATACGAAACTGCTGGAAAGATCATCATTCTTGGGGGAGCAGTCTTCGTGCTAATTTTTCAGGTCAACATCACGTGGCTGAGCGCCCTAACCTCCGCCACGACGGTCGGTATAGTGGGGGGCATGAAAGTTGTTCCGCAGTGGGGCATCAACAGCATCTTCGCCGTAGACAACAAAAAAACATTTTCCTGGTACGTCATCCTCGGGGCTTCGTGCGTAATGGCAAGCAGCGTTTTCTACGCTTGGAGCAAGTTTATCAAAATCGAGAAAGAGAAGAAGGAGAATGAAGACAAATTGAATCTGAGAAAAGGCTTGCTTGAAAATCGGGTGTGATCAAAAAATAGAACCCGTTATTAACTTTATGTACTCCTTCTCCTCGGGGTATTTCGGTGTCCCGTCTGCAAACAAGATGTCGTGGAACCAATCCAAATCCTCCGGCTCCACGCCTTCGTAAGGATTCACCTCCCCGTTGCTATCCCAAGGATAACAGGTCTGCGTTTTACCTGTCACCAAGCCCCAGTTCATCGCGCTCACTCCCTCTCCGACCATGTAGCCCAAGTTGGGATTGAAATAGCTGTTCATCTTCCTGGCCATGTATTCTGTGCAGATTATCGGCTTCTCGTACGTTTTAGTCTTTCCACTTTTGTCGCCAATAGTTCCAACGGCTCGTAGTTGTGGAAGGAAATTATGTCACTGTGATTAATTTGGATCTTCTGTACCTCGCTCAAATTTGCGTAGTCGTCCCAATTTTCCCCTTGCCAGATTGGGCTCGTGATTGGTTGAGAAGGATTTGCCTCTCTCGCCCACTCGAAAACCGCAGAAAGCAGAGCGGGGAAGTCGATTTTCTCGTTGTCGTTGTGCCCGTTGTCGTTGTTGGGCTCGTTCCACACGTCCCACGCGATAATCCTTGGGTCTGAGGAGAATCGTGAAATTACCTCGCTCACGTAGGGCTTGACAGTTGCGTTGAAAACCGTAATGTCCGAGACGATATCCAACCCCGGAGATTGCATCCAAACAGAATTGTGAACGTAAGGGGTTGGTTCGGGCTGAGTTCCGTTTAGGGGGTTGGGTTTCCAGCAGGAATCAAGCAGCACGTAGATGATGCCGATATTAACCTTGTCACACAAGTCATTGAAGGCTTCCATTCTCTCAAACAACCCTTCCGGATCATTCTCGTGTAACAAATTATGGAGAAAAACGCGGACTCCGTTGAATCCAAGTTCAGAAGCATATTTTAGTTCCCGCTGAAGTGTGATTGGGTCCCAAGTTTCCTCCTGCCACATTGTCAGCTCATTCTGAGCATTGGAGTTGATGAAATTGGACCCAACCACAACACGAAGTTGACTCCAAGTTTCATGTTGTTCGTCGCGAACATAAACAGGGTTAACAATTCCGGCAGCAAAAGATAGGGAAGTGAGCAGAAGGAGTGGATTAATCATACGCAATAATTTTGTAACTTCAGGTTGGGTTGAACAGAACAAAAAATTTAAATTCAACTTGTTTCAACTAATAATTTCTTCGCAATTTCCTTTGGGAGTTCTATTTTTACCACTTCCGGAATACCTTAGTGGGATCGTAGTGGGAGTCAAGCTGCCGCGGAGGAATTCCAAATCTCGACAGCATCTTGACCGCAAAGTGCTTGAAATAAACGTGGCGGCCAGCGGCCGTGCCAACAGTGACGAGCAGAAGCGGGTAGAAGGGGAACATGATGACGATGCTGGCTAGTCTATACGTCCACGGCCTGCGCCGAGCGAAGCGAGGCGAATTTTTGATGATGCACGAGCGAACCAAGCGAACCAAGCGAGCCAAACAAACAAATTGAGTTGAAAGTTTAGTAGTTGATGTAGCCCAGGAGTATGCTCATCTTCCTGAAAGCTCGCTCGCTTCGCTCGCGCTCGCTCACCCTTCCTTCAAAGAACCCTTGAGCTGGAGAATGTCGCCCACTGCAGGGCGCACAAACATCATCGTCGAGGTGCCGGTTATCCCAAACACAGTGCAAACCAAAATCATCTCGCCTACCCACGGAAGGGAAAAGCGGGGTGGCATTACTTTTTCGGATAGCCACCACTGCCATGGGGAAAGTTTGGGCTCTAGCACGGGCTCTAGTTTGGGTGGTTTGAGGGGTGACTTTGATGTGAAATGATGCCTTGATGATGTGAAAAGTCGATGAGTAATGGAAGGGAGGCGAAGTACCCCCATCATCACTTTCTTCTGTGAATGTGTTAATGTTCGTAACAAGGGAAGAGAGCTGTTGCTGAGCATCGTTCGGTGTGGAATAACAAGGACCCTACTTTTCTGCTGCCCAGAAAACAGAAAGCCAGAATCCAAACCCAACCAAAGAAAGCGGTTGGTTCCACGTACACATCTTGGTTCCACTGACGCATGCTTCTTGGAACTTTCTCCTTCCTGATGACCGTCCTCCTCAAAACACGGCGAGCAGCATTTTTTGGATTCCTGCCTCCTTGTCGTCCCTCATCAGTACTTCTTGCAAGAGCTCGAAACAACAAACACCAATTCCCGGTACCCCTCCCGGCCGATCCCCACTTTCCTCACTCTGTCCACATTTCACAATTCTCCCTCTACTTCGAGTACCATGGACCCCCCACGATTCTAGACAACGTGGTCTCACTGGCCCTTTCCACCCTTCCCAATGATGCCACCAAATATAAATACACGCAACAACAGCTCCTAGCTCTTGGATCAATTTGGATGTTTTCGCCTCCTCCACCCCTCCCCACACTTCCCCCCCCTCCTCTTCGCCTCACGCACTCCACCTCCTCCTCCACCACGGCCGCCCCCAAATCCTACTTGCGGATCCACTTCGATCCTCGTCGGTTCACCAGCGCGTTTAATCAATTAACAACGAACTGGCATTCCTCCAAGTCCCTCATCGCGGAAAACTCTTCCCTCGGCTACCTGGCGATTCACAAGCCGCGGAAACTTCCAGTTCACGCAACGGTCGACAACGCGGTTGAGAACGTGCTCAGCGGGGTTAAAGCCGCTCATAATTTGAGCTACCTTGGCCTCCCTCACCGGCTTGACGTTGAGACCGAGGGGGTGTTGGTCCTCTCTACTAAAATTGGGTTCCAGCAGTATTTCAGCAAGCTTTTAGCGCGCAAAACCGAGGGCGTGGCGAACGGCGTGGTGAAGATCTACGAGGCGCTGTTGGTCGGCACCAAAGCTGAACTTTTGGAGTGCTTAGATTCGCCGGCAACACCCTACGACTCCGCCACGAACATTTTAACGCACTTTCTCGTGAAATCGGATAGAGCGCCGAAGTTGTTCAATCGCGAGCAAAATACGACCGATGAGCAGGAAGCGAGGCTAAGGATTGTTGAAATTGGGGAAGATTGCGAAAAAGGCGTTCCAGTACGGTTAGAGCTACTAACAGGTAGAACGCACCAAATTAGAGGCCAGTTCTGCGCGATCGGGTTCCCGGTGGTCAATGACGACATGTACGGGGGTGGCGGAGGAGGTGAGGGGGATTATTTGGCGTTGCTCTGCAAGAGTATTTCGTTTCCAAAGCCGCACGTAAATGTGGTGAAGAACGTAAAGAGGATTAAGAGGTATGATCAGAATGAAAATAGAGTGACAGAAAGAGAGGAGATCGAAAAGGAGGAGAAATTTAGTATTGGGAGTGAGGTTGTCAAAATAGAAACAGCAGGCATAATCGGGTGTGAATTTATTTAGTTTCATTTACAATTTGTACTTTGTACCCCACCACTCTTCTACATGCTTCAAATAGGCCGGATGCAAATGCGTCCCGTCCAATTTCATTTCCTCCTTCAGTTCTCCACCCTCCTCCTCCAAAAAGCAATCGAAAATATCAAGCCACTGCAGCTCGTCGCACTTCGCCACCGCCTCTTTGAATATTTCGTTGTACTGCTTCACAACCCCCCTCGTCTCCTTCAGCACCGGGATGACAGGGTGTATGACCACCTTGAAGCCCTTCTCCTTGACGAGCTTCAGCACAACCTCCACGAAGATCGAAATGCACTTCATCATTCCCTCCTCCAAGTTTTTGTACCTGTTCTTCTCCACGGCGAGCAGAAGCCCTTCCCTGCAGTCAATCTCTCCGAATATCATTATGATTGTGGCCTTTGGTGGAAGCTCGTTCATCACCGCGAAGAAGTTTTTCTTCGGATAGAATGTTGAGTCTTTCCTCAAGTGCCAGTGTTTCAGCCCAGTGACCAACTTCGGAACTAGCATTTTGTTATCGATCGTCTTCCACGCCGGAGCCAAGCTGTGGCTGTCCCCGACCACATATATGCAATTATTTGCATTTTTTGTTTCGCCTTTACGTTTCCACTTGATCGGCTTCGGTTCGCAGTCCAGCAGCTGTTTGACGCAGCTGAAGTACGCGTTCTCGTTCCTGATGGTCGTCGTGTGCAGCTCGACCTCACTCGCCGTCCTTTCCCTTTCCACGGCCAAGACGATCTTTTCCGCCAGCTCCAGCTCGTTCTGCAGGTACAAGATTTTCACTAGGGCGAAGTAAATTGCCAGGAGGTCGAGGTCCGAGTCGGTGTATTTGGTTTTAGTTTTGGCTTTGGCTTTGGTTTTTTGCTCATCCTCGTCCTCATCCTCGTCCTCCTCATCCTCATCACCATCACCATCACCATCACCATCACCATCACCATCACCATCACCATCACCATCACCATCACAATCACCATTCAACAACAGCTTGTACACAGTATTGCCGCCCATGTGATCCTCCCCCCCCCCC
>BRYC01000257.1:0-34132 GCA_030267985.1 Parmales sp. scaly parma | reverse complement strand
CTCCCCCCCTCCTCTTCAAAAACGCCTTAACAATGTTCACCGCTCCCTCGTAATCCTGCAGCAGCTCCAGTGCGTGGATGTAGTTGAGCGCGTAGTTGTTGTTGCTCGGGTTGAGCTCGAAGCACTTCTTGAGCATTTCCGCCGACTCGTGCACCGCGCCGTAGTCCCTCACAACCGTGGAGAGGAATGCGTAGGCTGGGGCGGTGCCCTCTGCCACCGGGAGGTTCTCGTAGAGGAGGGTGAGGCCGTCGGGTTTGTGGGCGATTGACTCTGTAAGGGAAGCTCTGACGGCCTGGTTTTGCTGGGAAATGACGACGCAGCGAAGGAGGAGGGACAGCGCGTCGGCTCGCTTGTTGAATTCTTTCGCAATCTCACTGTACAAGAAGAGCGCGTCAACGTTCGTCTCGTCCCCCTTGATGACTGCGCCGAGAGAAGCGAGGTGCATTTCAAAAGAATTGAGTGGAATAATATTAATGTTAGTTCAGTAGCGGATGTAGCCATTATATTATGTCTGTAGCCATTTCGCGGGATTCATCGCGAGTATTTCATGCTCGTCTTCAACAAGGCTCGCTCGCTCGCTCACCTATCTCCAACAACGCCGCCGCATCCGTCTTCTTCCCAAGCGCCTTGTAGCACTCAGCCAGCAGCACAATCACGTCGTCCAGCGCCTTTGTCGTTTTATCCTTCGACTTGTTTCGCTTCTTCTCCTCCTCCATCATCGGGGTCAGCACGTTCTTGACCGCTTCCTTGTACATGCCGCAGCCGATCATCGCCCTGACCTTCTTCAACTTCGGCCTGCGAGCGAAGCGAGCAGCGAGCGAAGCGAGCAGCGAGCAGCGAGCGAAGCGAGCAGCGAGCGAAGCGAGCATGACAGGAAGACAGGATGAATTTTGTTAGTTGTGGAGAATCTGACTCGCTTCTCTTCGCGCCATCACTCACGTTGCGCAGTCTTCGCTGTCGTAGAAATCGAACGCAGTGGAGAATTCCTTGTTGGCCATGTGGCAGTCGCCGGCCAAAATTACGCAGTCGCTGTAGGTTGCATGGTTTATTGCTGCTGGACTAATTGCGAGAATTG
Organism: Parmales sp. scaly parma; assembly: GCA_030267985.1. Taxonomy (NCBI): domain Eukaryota; class Bolidophyceae; order Parmales; species Parmales sp. scaly parma. Next base: position 33,057 of record BRYC01000257.1, on the reverse strand, counting down.
GTTTCAATATTTCTAGGGTCTTCTTGTAGCGTTTGTTGGAAAAGCAATGGAGGGCAGTTTTGTAGTTTGCCCTTGCTGTGTCGTTGAGCTCTCGTCCGGCTTCGGCTGAGGCGGCGGGTTGGGACTGGGGCTGGGGCTTGGGGGGGGGCTTGTCTTTCGTTTTTTTTCGCTTCGTAAACGTTACGCGCAGGTCTGATGCGTCCTCGCAGGTGGAGGAGAAGTTCGTGGACGTAACAGTTGCTTCTGTGGTTGCGGCCTCGTTGCAATCATCACCAAGTTGAAAAGTTACTTCGTGGGTTGAGTCAGCCTCATCACCTTTGAATTTCAAATAAAACATCTTCACTAGGGAGGGATAGGAATCGCACTTCACGATGGTCACAGATTCATCTGCGGCGTGTACGTAAAATTTCATCTTATTTTTTGGTTAATTTTTTTTAATTTTTATTCTTATGCTAAATAGCATATCGCCTTATACTCTTCATTTTTTATTCCTTTTACCACTTTACTTAGCCAATAACAACAATCACAACCAACCATATAACTCATGGCCTCCATTATGGCAAGTGGTTCCGGCAATTCCCCATCTTCCTTCACTCGATCCACATGTGTGATAATTCGAGTTGGTTTCAACTGTATCATTGTCGGCTTGTCCAACACGCCCCGTCCCATGTACAAGACCAAGTTCACAATTCCCACCTGTATCATCGACAACCCCAACGCAATCAAGGCTAAGCTCCACAAGCTCCTTTCCAACCCGCTTCTGAACCTCATGGGCCACTCGCCCCCCTACAATGATTTGCACACAGAGCAAATTACCAAGGTTGTAGTTGACGGAATGACTAGGCCGCATGCGGTTGTCGCTCTTTCCGCAGACAATACCAGAGATACCCAAAATGGCAGCAGCAACTCCCTGAGCAAATATGTTGCCGAAGTGTGCAGAGATATCTTCGAGTTCGATGAGGTTATCGACCTTAACAACAAGACCGGCGGGTCCGCTTTGGCAATTTACGCGCTCAATCGACCCGTGTACACGGGCGTTATTGTGGAAATAAGCAGAAACATGGTTTCTGCGATTGCGGTTGTTGACGGCCGGTTATGCTTTTTCAGAGGTTCTGTGGCGAGTGAAATTTCCAAGTTCGAGGGTGAATTTGGTGTGTGCAATTGCAGCAAGAATAATAATGGCAATGACAATCGCAATGCAAATGACATTGGCAATAACAATAATGATGACAATAATAACAGCAATCTAAAGTCGGTGATCGTTGACTCCGTCCTCTCCCTAGTTACCAAAAAATGCCCCATCGACGATAGAACTGAACTGAAGAACAACGTCATTGTGTGCAGCAGCATTTTGGAGATGGAGAGTAACGAGCGGTGCGGGGGGTGCTGTAGCAAAGCGCTGGAGAGCATGAAAGTAGAAGTAGGGGCGGGGCTGGGGGTGGGGGTTGTGAAGGGGTTGAAGACCGGGAAAAAAATCGAGGGGGGGGGGATCTCGTACATAGGGTTGTGTGTTTTGGGAAGCCTCATTGCAAACAAATGTAGTATAAATACATAAACAGGTAGTTTTTTTCCTTTTGGATCAATCTAATTTAGTCAACCTCTACTCTCTACTCTCTACTAGTAACCTCTACTCAGAAGAAAACTCAGAAGAAAACAACCACAACACTAATGTTGTCGCTACTCCCGCGACGCAACGCCTCGTCAATGAGCCTCCTGCTAATAACTTCCGAATCGCACCTCCGGCCAACGACGAAGCTGCCCACCTCCTCGTCGGTCATGACGTCCCAAAGGCCGTCGCACGCCACCACGAGAAACTCCCGCTTGGTGAGGTTTGGCCCGGGGGCATTTTCAATTTCGTCCGCCGTAGTGACTGTCGAGGAGGACAGAAAAGGTCGGGCGACGACGAACTCCTTCATCCCGTGGTCCCCCAGAGCCCTGCTCACGGCAAGAACTCCGCACACCCTTCCCCGGAGGCAGAAGCCTCCCGCCTTGCTGATTCGGTTGATCTCGCTCTGGTCCGTAGCCTTGTGGTCGTTGGTCAGCCGAGTGACAGAGTAGTCGTCGTCGCTGCCTTGACTTTGTTCGATTTGCTGCTGCTGCTGCTGCTGCTGCTGCTGCTGCTGTTCTGCCGTGACCTTCACGTCAATGTCAATGTCAACGTCAACGCCGCGCTGCTTCCGCCACCCGAGAATCGCCCTGGCGTCGCCAGCATTGGCCGCGTAGATCTTGTTGGTGACCAAGTTTGGGGAAGTTGCCGACCTGTAACGTATCAGGAGCACCGAAACGACCGTGGACCCAGAGGTGCGGATCCCAGAATTTGCAGAGGCCATGTCGGTGAGGAGGAACGCCTTCTCGATTGAGCTGAGGATTGCTGCGTCGCTGACGGTGGAGTTGGAATTGTCGTTGGCGGAGAAGACTTTGTTGAGCTCAGTGGCAAGGGACTGCTCGAGGCGCTTCTCGATGAAGTCCACGATTCCTCGACCACCGTGGCCGTCGTACACTCCAAAGTAGGAAATTGAGTCGAAGTTGGACGTGTCGGAAGGACTGTTCGGGGTGGGGATCGTGTGACTGGTTAGGGGGGAGAGGGCCTTGGATTTTGCTGACCAGTTTAGCTGGATTCGATGAACGTCCTCCATCGAGTTGCGTTTCGTAGGGTTCATCTCGCACGCGTCAGAAGTGAATATAGGAAGGGGCATTTTGGTAAAATGAGGTCAACAAGAATAACAAGTTCAAATTTCTTTTTTTAAATTTTCTTGGTTTGTTGCACGCCAACGCACACGCACACGAACACGAACACGAACACGAACACGCACACGCACACGCACACGCACACGCACCAAGCCGATACAATTTATTATAGTCAAAGGCCACCCAACTTCAGGCATCATCCACAAGGATATGAGCATATGAACGAAGACCATGGAGAGTCAATTGTGGCCTACTTATGAGCACTACCTGAAAAGGAGGGTCATGACGGCGAACGGGTTACTTCTACAAGATGGGGAAGTTTGGGTTGAAGATGATGGTCAACAAGTACCCAGGGTATTTTCACTCCGCGGTTCTGGGAGTGGTTGTGGTTTTGTTAGGGGTGGTGATTAAAAAGAAGAGTTTGTTGGGTGGAAGCAGGCGTTCATGACCATGGCCAGTCAAATTAAAGCGAGGATGAAAACACAGCCCACGGCCGGAGCATCAACTAATTAGCCAGAAGGTGGAGGGAGCAGCAGTTGGGTGCTGTTGAGGGAAGGGGAGGGAAGGGAAGTTAGGGGAGTTAAAGGGAAGTTGAAGGGTGGAGGTGAAGAGGGGGAATAGAAAGATGAATTTTTGGTGGGTATGAAAAATTGTCCAATAAAATCAAAACGAATATGCCCTCTTTTATTCTTATTCGCAAACAAGCAATTTCAATTAGAGCCTTTTTTATTCCATACGGTTGTGGAACCTCTTTATTTCTCAGAAAATCAAGCACCACGCTCGTTGGCCCGTCTCCAGCTCCAGGCTCCTGTATGCACCGGTTCAGGAGGAGCATGCCCTTGTGCAAAACCAACAATTCTGCCTCACCATCCGCCTCCACATCGACCAGCTCCAATTCTGTATCCACCTTCACCAACTCAGCCTTGTCGTACTTCATGTGTTTGATGAACTGGCAAGCGGTGTTGTAAGTGCCGAAGACCTCCTCGTCGACGAACTGCTTGGGGAGGTGTTGTCGGAGGAGGGTGGGGAAGGGGGTGGAGGAGATGTCCTCGGGGGTGAGGCGGAGGACGTTTCGGATCTCACTGCAAGCATTGAATTGGGGGTGCTCAGCAACCTGGATGGCATTGAGGCCCAATTGGGTGTTTGTACCCTTGAGGGAAAGTGGGTGTCGATGGATCATTCGAAGAGCAAGAAACACGAGGGAGTCGCTATATTTCTGGCTATGGCAAGCAATACATCGAAGAAGTTCAGAATTGTTGTATTTGAGCACTTCACGCACCAACTCGTCATCGTGCTCATTGATCCACTTGTGACAGTCTGCATACGATCGTGATTGGTTCCACCCATTCATCTCATTCCTCCAATAAACCACTGGTGCGTACAAGCGGAGCATCTCCTTCCCACCTAACGAACGAGCTTCCTCGGTAGTGAGGGAGAGCAAGCCGATGATCTCAGCACAGGCTCTACTCCTAAGGGCAATGTCGATGGGAGTTTCGCCTTTATTGTCTCGTGTGGTGAGGGCCTGTAGATTCAAGCAAATCGACTGCACGCCCACATAGGCAAGAGCATGGGTGTGTGTCTGAGCTTTAGCTTTTTCATCCAATGATGTGGCAGTCGTCCATGCTCATCTCTCTCCTTGTACTTTCTCCTGACCATTTTTACGTCCGTTGTTGCATTCATGACATTTACTACATCGGGCCAATCCCGCTTCTTGAGCAACTCGTGGTGCTCATTGGCAGCCATAAGGAAATGCTCGTGAAAAGATCTCACACGGTAGTAAAATGTTCCCCTTTTCACCTGACCCACCTCTTTTAGCCCTTTGGTCTTTTATTCCTTTGTGTGTCTGCACACCTGTGTGGCTTCACAAATTCCACTGCAACATCAACTTGTTAATGCTCATGCTGCTGCCAATCCTTTCAGCCTTTACCGGTGGTGTGAGTTTCATTCGGCCAGCAGCAGCATTTCGTCTCCGGATGACTCAAACCCTGTCCCATTCCAATTCCAATTCCCATTCCAATTCCAATTCCAATTCCAGGCTATTTTCCACCTCCACCCCCCCCACAAAACCCCCCCCTTCCCCCATCTTCGTCACCACCCCAATCTACTACGTCAACGGCCCCCCCCACATCGGCCACGCCTACACAACGTTGGCAGCCGACGTCCTCTCCCGCTACCACCGCCTCTCTGGCAACCCCTCCGTCCTCCTCCAGAGCGGCACCGACGAGCACGGCCTGAAGGTCTCGACTACAGCCGCCTCCCTCGGCCTTGGGGAGAAGGAGTTCGTGGATGGGGTCAGCGACAAGTTTAGGGGGCTTCTCGCTGCTCTCCAAGTGGAGGGCAGTGCCGACTCATCTCAAGTCACGGCCACTGACAAGGACAAGGACAAGAACAAGGACAAGCTCGAGTTCGTTAGAACCACAGACGACGACCACAAGGCGTGCGTGAGCGCTGTGTGGAAGGCTCTCTCCGCCAAGGGCCTGATCTACAAGGGCGTGTACAGCGGGTGGTACGCCGTCCGCGACGAGTGCTTCTACAACGAGGGTGAGCTCGTGGACGGATTAGCGCCAACGGGGGCAGAGGTCGTTTGGACCGAGAAGGAGGAGAGCTACTTTTTCAAGCTGAGCGAGTTTGAGGGGAGGCTGTTGGAGCTGTACGAGAGGAACGGTGGGGCCTTTGTTAGGCCGGCAAGCCGCCTGAATGAGGTGAAGGCCTTCGTGAAGGGGGGGCTCAACGACCTCAGCGTGAGCAGGACGAGCTTCGACTGGGGGGTGAAGGTTCCCGGCGACGAGAGCCACGTCGTTTACGTTTGGATCGACGCTCTGGCGAACTATCTGACTAAGGTAGGGTACCCCAACGTCGAGAACGACAAGTTTCAAAAGTTCTGGCCGCCAAAGTGCCAGATCGTCGGAAAGGACATTCTGAGGTTCCACGCGGTGTACTGGCCTGCGCTGCTCATGGCGCTCGACCTGGAGCTCCCCGAGCGGGTTTTCGCCCACGGGTGGTGGACTGTTAACGGCGAGAAAATGAGCAAGTCCGTTGGGAATGTCGTTGACCCTTTCGAGCTCATTGGGAAGTTTGGCGTTGATCGAGTTCGGTGGTTCCTGATGAGCGAGGTGGGGTTCGGGGGGGATGGGGATTATAGCGAGAAGATGCTCGTTCGGAAGACGAACACTGCGCTGAGCAACAGCTACGGGAACTTGGTTCAGAGGAGCTTGAATATGGTGTACAAGAATTGCGAGGGGGGGCGGTTTCCTGAGGTTGTTTTTTATTCTGATTCTGATTCAGATTCAGATTCTAGTTCTGAACTGACGGAAAATGATGTCAAGCTGCTAGACGCCGTCCAAAACCTCGTAACCGACACACACTCCTTCATCGAGAAGCAAGAGCTGCACAAGTACGTTCACGAGCTCGAGGATGTCGTGAGAATGGCCAACGTCTACGTTGAGGAGGAAGCTCCGTTTAAGCTGAAAAAGACCGATTTCAGGAGGATGGAGGTGGTTTTAAGGGTGCTCGGGGAGGTGATACGTGGAGTGAGCATAGTAATGCTGCCGGTGGTACCTGACGGGGCCACCAAGGTGCTGGATATGTTGGGCGTTGGGGAGGAGGAGAGGTGCTTTAGATGTGTTGGAGAGGCTTGTTTGGGGGGGCGGGCGGTGCAGAAGCCCGTCGGAGTTTATATGCGGATTGATGAGATTGAAGAAGAGTAACAAAGATAGGACAAAGATAGGACAAAGATAGGACAAAGATTTTTCAGCTACAACTTCATCATTTATCATTTATGTCCACATTTTATTTCTTCATCGGATTCTGCTTCACGTCAAACTCCTGCACTACGTACACGTAGATCTGATTGGTCGCCGCCCCTCCCGCCGGGTTATGTCCTTGGCTCCCCTTGCTCCAGTCGTAGCCGCACGAGTACGCCAGCATCGTCCCCTGGGCGTTGAAATTGGCCGCCGTAACAGGGGTGTTCGACTGCGTTTTGAAGCCGCTCCCGGCGTTGTTCTTCCACTCGTCGTAGTTGTCCGTGAGCAGCCGTTTCAATCGAGACCGCTTATTGTAGTCCCAGAATGTAATTTCTCCGTCGCCACCGGCGGTGATGAAGCTGTGATTGGGGTGGAAGGCGAGGACGTTGATGCTGTACGCGTGAGTCCGTTTTTGGGAGTCTGTCTGTCTGTGGCACCGGAAGGCGAATCTAATTGATTTGATTGTGGGGTTAGTTTCCGTTTCCCACTCCACCCCACTCCACCCCACTCCACTCACCTGTTCGACACCTCCTTCCCGTTGTTGTTCGTTTTGATCTCCTCAAAGGGAAAAATGCTCACCCTTCCCTCTATTCCCCCCACGCTAAAACCGGTGCAATCCGGCAACACCTTGATGCTCCTAATCTGGAACTTCAACTCGCTCCGTAAGTTGAATTTGAGCTCCGGACCCTGCCCCGCCATGCTGTAAACGTTGATCGTGTTGTTGGCAAGCGCAACAACAAGCACGTCCCCCCTAAGATCCATCGCGTAGGCCTTGTCCTCCATGGGGATGCTTCCTAGCTTCACCATCGGCTGCTGAGGGTTCCAGAAGCTCAGCTGCTTGTCGAAACTCGTCGACACGACCCAGTTCAACCGCTGGTAGTAGCAAACCGCAATGACGGGCATCGTATGCTCGCCAATTTTGGCCGGAGCAGCGCCATTTAATTGCTGGCCGAGCTGCCACATTCGCACGGAGTTGTCACCACCACCAAGGTAGATCGTGTTCCCGTCCGAGGAGAAGGTGGAGCAGAGGACCGGAGCGGAGTTCTCGTTTATTGCCTCGGCCTTGGGGTTCGCGGTGGCTTGGTTGTAGGCGTGGCCAGTCTGAGATACTTCGTAGATGTGGATTTTGCCATCCCAGGAGGTTGAGCAAAGGTGGTTGGCGGTTGGGGACCACGAGAGGGAGGAGATTGTGTCGGTAGCAGATGACGGGAGCAGGTACGAACCAGAGTTAGCGCCGGCTGAGAGGATGTGTGTTGGATGGGTTAGTAAAAACTAAAAAGTGTGTGATTTCGGATTGCAGGCGTTCGAGGTAAGGTATACCTCTTCCGTTCGTATCACTGCTCATTTGGAATTGGGAAGAAGAAGAAGGAGGCGGATGTTTGCTGTTGGATCTACGATAAGTTGCCAGACAGAAACAAATTTCCAAAATTTATTCAAACAAATTTCAGCAAATGGTTTCCCATCATATACATGAGTTGCTCAAGAAGCGTGATTGGCCCGCGGTAGAAAGTGCGATGCGCCACCCAGATCGGGACATGGATTTGCTCGCGAGAAAGTACAAGGAGAGAGATGAGCATGGACGACTGCCACATCATTGGATGGCAGCGAAAGCTCAGACACACACACATACTCTTGCCAGTGTGGGCGTGGAGTCGATTTGCTGGAATGAAGAGGCCCTCACCACACGAGACAATGATGGCGAAACTCCCATCGACATTGCCCGTAGGAGTGGAGCCTGTGCTGAGATCATCGGCTTGCTCTCCCTCACTCCCGAGGAAGCTCGTTCGTTGCGTTGGACGGGGATGGACCGCTTGCACGCACCAGTAACTTATTGGTGGGGTGAGATGGGTGGGTGGATCAGATCACGATCGTGGGCAGACTGCCACAAATTCATCAATGAGCGCGATGACGAGTTGGTGCGTGAAGTGCTCAAATACAGGAATTCTCAACTTCTTATAGAGGTTTCTACTGGAAGCCAGGTATACAGCGACTCCCTCGTGTTTCTTGCTCTTCGAATGATCCATCAGAACCCACTTTCCCTTCTAGAAACAGAGACACATTACTCTCCTCTTCAAATGGCTGAAAAATCCCAATTCAATGCGTGCAAAGAGATCCGCAAGGTCCTCCGCCTCACCCCCGCCTACATCTCCTCCACCCCCTTCCCCACCCTACTCCTCCAATCCCTCCCCACCAAACACCACGAGATCTACGGCCCGTACAACACCGTCTGCCAGTTTATCAAGCACATGAAGTACGACAAGGCTGAGCTGGTCGAGGTGGAGGATGTGCTGAAGCCGACCCGCCAGTGCGTCGTCTGCAAGACTTCCACGACTAAATCGTGCGGAAATTGCCAAACCAGCTACTTCTGCAGCGCCGAGTGCCTGAAATCTGGGTGGAAGAAGCACAAGAAAACGTGCAAGGCGCCGACGGGGGTGGCGGCGACTGAAGCCGAGCTCCGTACCCTCCACAAGGGGATGGCCCTCCTGAATATGTGCATACAGAGAAATGGGGCTGGGGATGGGCCAACGAGTGTGGTGGTGGAGTTCCTGTTGCCAGGTCCAGCCTATTGAATAAACACAAGGGTTTCGTTTTTCAAAAAACTTCTGTTTTTGTAAAATTTCTTCATTCCTAGTTTTTTTTATTTCCACCTGGTCGGTGTGATTTGAACTGGGAGATGAGATGGATTCAGGAAGGAGAGGATCACGGAGGTGACGTCGTAGTTGCCGTTGAATACGCACACGCTGAGTAGTCTAATTGTGTGTGGGCGTGGGCTGGGGTGTCGTGTGTCAAGGGAAGGTCACGTAGTCTCGCTTGTAGACGATGTGGAGAATGAGGTTGAGAATGGGGGTGAGGGCTGTGATGTGGTACTCTCGGCAGGGGGTAATTCTAACCGTCTTGTCGTCGTTGGCCGTAACAATGAAGTTGGAATCGGCCGTGATGGTGAGCTGATTGGTGTGGAATTCCTGCTAGAACGTGTGCGAATTTGTGCTTAAGCTCGAGCGTCTCGTCAGCATCCCAGATCTCCATCGTTTTGTCGCCACTTGCACTCACCAGAATGCGCCCGTTGGTGTAGTAGTTGGTGGAGTATGAGACGCGTACGAGGTGTTGAGCCTCTTCGATGCTCTTCACCAAGGCAGGGTTCCAAATTCAGATGGATCTATCGCCACTTCCGGAGCAAAGGAGCTTGCAGTGGTTGAGTTGAAGATGATTGAACTATCATAGCACCCGAGCATAGCACCCGATGCAACATGACCATTACTCCAAAGGAGAAGTACTCGAAATTTTTGTATCTTATTTTTTTACTTACTGCCTTTTCCGTATCAATCATTGTACGAGGCCCCTTCTTAACTGTGGTAGTAGGTCGGTTCAAAAAATCTTGCACTCAAAAATCCGAGGTTTTTTTTGCCCGAACTTTCTACCCGGACCAGGGGAACCAGAACAGGCATTTGAGCAAGACAGAAATTCTGAGTTTTTTTATTTTTACCCCTTTCATTCCTACCAAGTAGCCTCAATTATCATCTTTACTGACGTGGGAGCCTATAACTCTCAAAAACCCACTTGGCCAAGGTTTTGTTCCAAATCTCAATCATCCCTCGCTTCTTCCTCTTCAAATTTTTTTGATAAGCATCATAAGAACTTCCTGAGTCTGAGGGAGCCAAATCCTTCACATATTTTAACCCACCAAAAATCCCCAAGCCACAGGAGTAGGTAAGTGAACAGCTGTGGCTGCCCAGCAGTGGCAATTGAACATAAATTTGAGTTCGCATATATTCTTGCTTTCTTTGCTAACCCCCCGAGCCATTCTTCACCCATTTCCACACCATTCCAACCACCACTCACAGATTTTCTGTCAGCGGCGTAGTAATGAAAAAATCATATTTCTCATCGTATGCCATCCTCTTCGTCTTCCTCTCCATCCTAAACATCTCTGCCGCTTGCAGCAACAAGAACTCGGCCTCTGGGACTTCCACCTCACCGAGTGCGCCGAACTGTGATGCTGGCTGTTACTCCACCGGCCGAGTTCGGCACGGACCAACCAATGGTGCTTGTACTGGGACAAGAGCTTGTGGGTTCATGTGGCTCTCTAGATGCTGCAACGCGTGGGCTCAAATGTATTACCAAGCCAACACCTGCGCGGTCGCCCCCGCGGGAAAGTACAGCCCTGCGAACAATGACGTGGTCACAGACTGTGAATCCGGCCGTTACGGAACTGGAGGCAGCTCCGCAAGCACTTGTACTGGCGAGTGTACCTCGGGTCGTTATGGCACAGTTGGGCAAACATCCTACACCTGTTCTGGTCCGTGCGCGGCTGGATTCTATGGGAGTGGAGGGTCTTCCTCCTCCTCTTGCAGCGGTGCTTGCCTCGCCGGGGAGTATAGCATCTCTGGTTCCGCCTCTTGCACTCCGTGCTATGCTGGGTACTCCACTAACGGCAATACAGCAGGTTCTAGTTCGACCAGTTGCCAACCCTGTGCTGCTGGTAAATTCGCTGGCTCGGTCGGGACTGGCTCCTGCGGCAACTGTGAAGGTGAGCGAGCGAAACGAGCGAGCCTTTTGGAAGACGAATATACTCGCGATGATGTGCGCGAAATGGCTACAGACATAATGGCTACATCCACTACTAAGCAACCCACCCAATTCAATTCGTTTTGTTAAAAAAATTCACTCGTCCTTCATTTAAAAATGCGCACAATCTCGCTTCGCTCGGCGCAGCTGGAAAGTACTCTTCCACGCATGCAGCTAGCTGCACCACTTGTGGCCTAGGAACGTACTCTCTTGAAAATGCCGGTTTCTGTACTACCTGTCCGAGTGGTAAAATAATTGGCGACAATGGTGTTACGCACACAAGCCACAATGCCGAGAACGATTGCTCCGCTTGTGTTGCTGGGGAGTATTCCAACTCGGCTCAATCGGGCTGTATCACGTGCGGCGCGGGCAGGTATTCGACCTCCACGCCAAACAGTTCTTCGTCGTCCTGCCAGAATTGTCCTGCTGGGCGCTACAATGCTGACAGCGCCACAACACCCACGAATCACAATCAGCTGGCCGACTGCACGACCTGCGCTGCGGGAAAAGCTGGTCAGTACGAAGGGCAGACCAGCAGTTTGCTCTGCAAGACTTGTGCTCCTGGGTATTACTCTGCGGCCGGAGACTCGTTCAGCTTTTTGTTGTCCTCTGGCCTCGCTCAGTGCACGCAGTGCGCCTCTGGGAAGTACTCCTCCGCAGGTGAGCGAGCGAAGCGAGAGAGCCCTGTGACAGACGAGTGCAAAGCGTCTGTGAGCGAAGCGATCCAGCAACACCATACACTTGTAGGGTTTCACTTGTTCAATGACGACGTTATGAGTTGAAAATTACGGAGTGTGATTTAGTGATTCGCCTTTTTTTAGTTTTTTTGGCGCCGTTTTTTTAGTTTTTTTTAGTTCTCACATTGGCTGCTTGCACATGCCCCTGATCTGGACCGTCCCTGAACAACCCTCTCGCACAAAAAGATGCGCCTGGCCGAACTCGCCATCGTGTCCAATCCATACGATGGAGTTACGGCCGATTTAACTGCTTCGCCTTTTGGTTTGGGTTTTTTTTCACTAATCCCAACCCACCAAATTCTTTTTGACTCGCTTCATTCGTTTTGCTCTCGTGCTTCATTAAAAATGCGCCTCCCACCCACCTTCTTCGCTCGCTCGGCGCAGCTGCAACGGCAAACACCTGCACAGACTGCGGGTCAGCTGCGTACTCCTCCCCAGACTTCCTCTCGTGCTTGGACTGTCCCTCTGGGAAGTTCAGCTCCGGAGACGGCGGTGACGCTTCGTCCTGCAACTACTGCCCTGCCGGTGAGCACGTGGTGTCGGGTGCTTGTGCGGTTTGCCCAACCGGCAGATACAGTCTGGACTACAACGACTCAAACGAGTGCACATCTTGCCCAATTGGAACTTATCGCCCAGGTTCAACCGACCGAACCGACCACGATCAACTTTCCGACTGCTTGGCCTGCCCAACCGGTAGGTACAGCTCCGACACCGGCCAGGACACTTGTTCCGAGTGCGAGATTGGGACCTTTTCCAATTCTGGGACCGGCTACACGAGTGCCGACCAGTGCACGGTGTGTGCATCGGGGAAGTACCGCACGTCAACTCAGAACAGCGGAACAGAGTGCACCCCCTGCGGCGAGGGGAAGTTCCTTTCCGACTCCTCCACCACCTTTGCCAATAAGCAGCACCACGATGCAGAGTCCGACTGCACCGCCTGCCCAGCCGGCACATCCTCGTCCTCAACTGGGAACTCTGCCTGCTCCGTTTGCAACGTGGGACAATTCCAGAATGTGGAGGTGAGTGAGCGAAGCGAAGCGAGCGAGCTTTGAAGAAGACGAGCATAACTCGCGATGGATTGCGCGAAATGGCTGCAAGACATAATGGCCACATCCACTACTAAACCAACCCTCTCCTCAATTCCTTTTGGCTCGCTCGCTGCTCTCGTGCTTCATTAAAAATGCGCACAATCTCGCTTCGCTCGGCGCAGGGAGAAACGTCGTGCCAAAGTTGCCCCGTCGGAAAGTACAACTCCTTCCCGAGTTCAGTGTCGCGCACGTACCACGATAGCTCGGGTGATTGCCAGCTTTGCCCCAACGGAAAGTATGCCGACGCGGTAGAGACGTCATCTTGTGCGGCATGCCCTGCTGCGAAGTTTCTAACTTCCGCGGGCATCTCTAATTCCGCTCTAAAACCCGCCAAGCACGACAATGTCGACGACTGTGACGCGTGCGCAAACGGAAAGTGGTCGCTGGCGGGAGCTGCGGGGGTGAGTGAGAGAAGCGAGCAATCCTTGTGACAAAAGAGTGCGAAGCGACGACGACTAACCCACTCTTGCTCTCGTGCTTCGTTAAAAATTCGTCTCGCTTCGCTCGACGCAGTGCACGGACTGCGGTCTCGGAAAGCATTTAGCAGGTGCTGGAAGCAGTGAGGCATCCTGCACCGCCTGCACTCAGGGATCCTACGCTGGCGTCACTGGTCTAACAACATGCGTCGTGTACGACCAAGGAACGTTTGCCGGAGAAACCGGGTTAAGCGAGTGTGAAGATTGCGCTCCTGGAAAGTTTAACGTTGACGTTGACGCTAGCAATCCAACTGTTAATGACCACGACAACATTGGTGATTGTGAGAGTTGTCCAGGTGAGCGAGCGAAATACTGCGAGCAAGCCTTTTGTAAGACGAGCATACTCGCGATGAAGTGCGCGAAATGGCTACAGACACAAAGGCTACATCCATCCACTACTAAGCTAACCCACTCAATTCGTTTGGCTCGCTTCACTTGTTTCGCTCGTCCTTCATTTAAAAATGCGCACAATCTCGCTTCGCTCGGCGCAGCCGGCAAAAATTCCGTGAATCCAGGAGCCCCTGAGTGTGCCTTGTGCGGAGTTGGAAAGATGAGCTTCATCTCCTCGTCGGAGTGCACATTGTGCGCCGCTGGAAAATACGGTCCTTCGACGGGCCTACCAACTTGTCAGAATTGTGCGGCTGGTCGCTACTCCGGCACGGTTGGGACAACCGACTGCACCACCTGTGCTGCGGGCACCTATCAATCGGCCATTGGGCGCGATTCCTGCGTCCTCTGCGAGGGAGGGAAATACTCCGTCACACCAATTTCCACCCCCGGTTTCATCACCTCCTGCGTCACCTGCACTGCGGGCACGTACGCACTCCCTGCCGAGGGTGCTACCTCTTGCGAAAGTTGCCCAGCCGGTTACTTTTCCCCTGCCGGCGCGTACTCTTCTTGCACGCCCTGCCAGTCGAACACGTACAATACCGAGTCTGGCAGCACGTATTGCTCCAATTGTCCACCATCCCAATCATCCCCAGAAGGATCTACATCTTGCTCCACATGTCCAGGAGTCATTGTTATGGGTGTGGGGTGTGTCGAGTGCACGGCGGGCCAATACGCCGCTGCTGACGGCTGCAACAACTGCTACGGCGGCTCGCGTTCGTCTGGAGGAGCAGGTGGGCGAGCGAAGCGAGCGAGTTTTTATGAAGACGAGAGTACTCGCGATAAATCCCACCAAAATGGCTACAGACGTAATATAACTACATCCACTACTAAACTAAACTAAACTAACCCGCTCAATTCTTTTGACTCGCTCCGTTTGTTTCGCTCGTCCTTCATTAAAAAATGCGCCTCGCTTCGCGCGGCGCAGTCACCACTTGCACAGCGTGTACTGCTGGTTTCTACTCAGCGACGGTGAATGCTGAAGGAGAGGCGAGTGCCTGCTCCTTGGGCTGCCAGCAGGTGAGAAGATAAATTTCCACGACCGCGAGCGAAGCGAGCCGCGAGTAAATTGAGGTGTGGAATTAAGTTTGTTGTGGAGGGGGGGAGACCCCACCACCCTCCCCCCACCGCTGTGCTGCGCTGCGCTCGGCTTTCCACTGCACTCGGCTTGATGGACACAGCTCCTCCCTCGCTACCGCTCGGTCGATTGCAGTGGACGCTTCGCTCTTTGTGAAATTCACTGACCCAACGACCCAACCCACCCAACCCACCACATTTGCAGTGCGTTGCGTGCTCCGGCGCGACTTACTCAACTGCGGCAAGTTCAGAATGCACAACGTGCCCCTCCGGCGCGGTCCCTAATGCCTCTCGGTCCTCCTGCACTGCGTGCAGCTCCGGAACCTACGCGGCGTCCGGCGACGTCTCGTGCGCCTCTTGCTCTCCGGGAAAGTACTCTGGCTCCGGTGCGTCGTCTTGCTTGGACTGCGCTGGGGGGAAGTACTCGGGGATAGCTGCAACTACGTGCACAAATTGTGCAGTCGCAACCTACTCGTCGATCGGCTCGGAAACATGTACTGCGTGTCCCGTCGGAAAGTACGCCGACGAGGTCGGCACTTCTACGTGCATCGACTGCCTTGCCGGGAAGAGTAACGGTGATTCCGGACAGGAGGTGTGCGTGGATTGTACGGCAGGGAAAAAGTCACAAACCGGAGCATCAGGTGAGCGAGCGAAGCGAGCGAGCCTTGATGAAGACGAGAAATATATACGAGCCACTACTAAACCAACATTATTCCACTCAATTCGTTTTCGCACCTTCCTCGCTCGGCGCAGTCTGTCAAAATTGTCTCGCGGGGAAATCGAGCGACGCGGGAGGTGAGCGAGCGAAGCGAGCGAGCCTTGATGAAGGCGAGAAAACTCGCGATGAATCAACACCCGCGAAATGGCTACAGACATAATATAATGGCTACATCTACTACAACTATACTATACCCAAACTAAACTAACACAATTCCACTCAATTCTTTTTCACTCGCTTAACTCGTTTTGTTCTTGTCTTTCTTCATTAAAAATGCGCACAATCTCGCTTCGTTCGGCGCAGCCCACACCTGTTCGGACTGCCCCGCGGGGAAATCGGCGGTGGCCGGAAGTTTCGCCTGTGCGCTGTGTGAAGTTGGAAAGTACTCCGCCACGCCGGGGTGGGCGGCGTGTGAAGATTGCGATGACGGGTACCATTGTGTTGAAGGGTCGACACTGCCGACCCAGCACCACTGCGGGGGGGGAGAATCTGCTCCTGCAAATTTCTTCTGCGCAAACGGGTTGAAGTACAGCGTGCAGGTGAGTTTGAGTGATGAAAAAAAATATTTTGTGTGTTGTGAGCTAACCAAAAAAAAATCAGCTGGGTTACTACTCCACCCCGACTTCTGTCGCGAACGACGTGAGGACTGGGGAAGCGGAATGTGGGGCCAACTTCTACTGCTTCGCTGGAAACGCCTTGTCGTTCTTTGAATTTTCCAACGATTGCAATTCGGAAAATGTTATTGTAGACGTCGATGTGCCTGAGACTCCCGCGACCAGTGGAACCACGTTGGTCTCCCCAAGTTTTGTGGCAGTCATCAATTCGGAAATTGACCCGTCCGATTTGACGGTTGTTTCGGCTGTTAGTTACTCCGTCGTTTCGGCAAGTTACAACGTCGAGAGCGAGGGGGCTGAGCACGAGTGCGAGACTGTCATTGATGACTTCTCGTTTGATGCCGCGAGTCCGGGCGTGCTGAAAATTGCAAACCCAACCGATTACGAGAGTTGCAAGAATGGCATTACGCTTGCGATCAGAGCGACGGCGAACTTTAACAATTGCTACGCGACGGATGAAACGTGTGCTGGTCAGAATAGTCAGACCTGCAGCGTAAACATTAGGCTGCGGAATACAAATGAGGCGCCGTTTTGGCTAGACCCTCAAACCGGGGATCCTTCCGCTCCGTGTTACTTCTCCACGTTGGAAATGGAAGTGTTTGAGAAAACGTATGAGTTCACCGAGTTTGGTCACAGCCTGGAAGATTGCGTCGGCGACCCGGACGAGGCCGAAACCATAACGTTCTCCATTGATCCCGAGAGTGAAGGCTTTAATCTGTTTGACGTCAAGCAGTGCGGAGGGAAGTTGCTGGTAAAGGAAAACGCTAATCTTGTTTACAATAGTGCCGACCCAAGCTCCAACATTTACTCGGTGACCGTGGTTGCAACCGACGACGAGCTCCCAGCAGGCGAATCTGCTTCCATGTCAATAACTGTTAACGTTTTAAACGTCAACGATCCTCCCACGTTCGTCCCGAGCATGGCGTTGGTTCTGAACATTGACGAAAATGAAAACATCGGCACGGCGGTCACGAATCCCACTCCCGTCTACGCCATCGATTTAGATGGAGATAGCTTGACGTATTCTCTCGAAGTTAACGAGGACGATGCGTTTCAGATCGACGTGACGACGGGGGAGCTGTTTGCAACGAAAACTTTTGACTTTGAGCACAAAGCAAGTTACTTCGTCAAAATCCAAGTTTCCGACAGTGTTGAGGACAGTCCGGTGGCATCCTCCCCCCTCCTCACTGTTGTCGTCAACGATGTCAACGACCCTCCGTATTTCACCAGCTCGGCGGATTCCCTAACGTTTGAGCTGCCAGAAACTAGTGCGACCAACTTTGAATTCGCCAATTTACTGAGCCTTGTCGCTGACCAAGACGTTTCCGATTCTTTCGGGACGGATCCGGTCAGGTGAGTGAGCGAAGTACTGCGAGTGAGCCTTGAGGAAGACGAGCATACTCGCGATGAAGTGCGCGAAATGCGCGAAATGCTACAGACATAATAATGGATGGCACATCCACTACTAAGCTAACCCGCCCAATCCAATTCATTTCGTTTGGCTCACTTCACTCGTTTCGCTCGTCCTTCATTAAAAATGCACCTCGCTTCGCTCGGTGCAGTTTGTTCTACACTCTGACCACGGAAGAAGGTGCTGCGACGGGAGACTTCGAGCTGAGTGAATCGGGTACAGCAATCCGTGTCAAAAGAGACACAAATCTCAACGAGTTCGATTTTGAGGTGAGCGAGCGAGCCTTGAGGAAGACGAGAATACTCGCGATGTGTCTCGCGAAATGGCTGCAGACATTATGGCTACATCCACCACTAAGCTAACCCCACCCAATTCGTTTGCTTTGCTCGTTTCGCTCGGCGCAGAGCGAAACGAACACTTTTTCGTTGCTTTTGACCGTTTCCGACGGCACGCTCACAGCCGCCAAAAAAGTAGTCGTTCGACTCACGAACGTCAACGAGGCGCCTACCTTCGTGGACACCTCGAACCCCATCCTGTACTACGCACTCGAGTCAGTTTGTGCCGAGTCGTCTTACCCAGGTGAGCGAGCGAAGCGTGCGAGCCATGAATGAATGAAGACTCGATCATGAAAAGAGAAAAGAAAAATCCGCGAAACTAACCCACTCAATTCTTTTGACTCGCTCGCCTCACCCCTGCTACATTAAAAATGCGCCTCGCTTCGCTCGGCGCAGACGAGGACCCCCCCAACTCCCCGGCCCTCGCCAACCATCTGTTGTTTTCTGTCATGACGTCAGAACCGGACGCCGACCAGAGCTCGTTTCTAACTGTCGTCACGGCTGATATGCCCTTCTTTGTCCACTCGAGTGGACCAGTCGCGGGAGAAAGTACTCAGAGGGCCTTTTCAATTTTTTTGCAGTCGACTCTTGACTTCGAAACAGCGGCGGTCTATAACTTTGATCTTAGGTGAGTGAGCGAGCGAAGCGAGCGAGCTTTGTGGAAAACTCGAGCGATGAAGCGAACAAATTTCCTACAGACGGCTAACATTTTCATTTTACTGATCTAACATTATTCCACTCAATTGTGTTTTGGTTCGCTCATTTTGCTCGCGCTTCATTAAAAATGCGCCTCGTTTCACTTCGCTCGGCGCAGCGTTTCCGATGGGCAACTTTCCACCACGAAATCCGTTCGTTTGTCAGTCAGGGACTGCAACGAGAGGCCCACCTTGATCGTTGACAACGAGGTGAGGGCTATAAACGAAAACGTTGTAGGTCCTGTTGGTGGGGAAGCTATTGGCTTTGTTGATCTGGACGATGACGAAACTCAGACGCACGCGTTTGAGATTGAAGAGGGTACAGGGTCCGATCTATTCGAAATCAGCAACCTTGGCGTAATTTCGACCAAATCTAGTTTGAACTACGAGAGCTCGGCAACTTATTACATCCAAGTGAGAGTCACGGATGTGATGAGCGAAGGCAGAACCAACATTGGAGATGGTCTATTCTCGCAGACTGCAGCCTTCACGATCACGGTGAACAATGTTAATGAGGCGCCAGTTGTTGAAGATAAGGTTATTGCTGTTACGGAGGGGACTAAAAGTGGTGATTCCTTGCTACCCTTCCAGGCCCAGGTGAGTGAGTGAGTGAGTGAGTGAGTGAGTGAGTGAGTGAGTGAGTGAGTGAGTGAGTGAGTGAGTGAGTGAGTGAGTGAGTGAGTGAGTGAGTGAGTGAGTGAGTGAGTGAGTGAGTGAGTGAGTGAGTGAGCGAGCTTTGAGGAAGACGGGCATACTCGCGATGAATCCCGCGAAATGGCTTAAGACATAAAGGCTACATCCACTAAACTAAAATTATTCCACTCAATTCGTTTGGCTCGATCGTTTTGCTCTTGCTTCATTAAAAATGCACCTCGCTTGCTCGGTGCAGGATGAAGATTTGGGTAATGAGGCTGGTGGTGACGATATTACGTTCAGCATCTTATCACACAACTACGTTGGCACCGGAGAGTGCGCGGTTGAAGACCAGAATGAGGGGGGTTTCTGCTGTCAGTACTCCGAATCTGTGTTCGACATAGTCAAACGAGCGTCTGACTCGATGGTTATTCTCAAGGAGAGCTTTGCCGAATCACTCCGCCCTTTGAACAACCTGGCCGGCTGCTCCCTCACCATGACCGTTCAAGCAACAGACGCTGGAGGACTTACCAGCAATACGGCAACTTTCACGTTCGAGGTGAGCGGAACCAACGAAGCGCCTAGTTTGGAGGATGTGACTTTTGGGCCAATTCCTGAAAATCCCGTGGAAGGGACGGTCGTTACGAGCAGCTTGAGCGGGGTTGATTTGGACGTTCCTGCTCAAGAATTGAAATACTTTATCGTGGACCAGGGAGAGCTTGATCGGTTCAACATTTCAAAGACGACTGGCGAGATTTGGGTGACAGCTTTGGGGTCGGCTACGTTGGATTATGAGAGTGATTCGCTGGGCGCCGACCACAGCGTGAGGTGAGCGAGCGAAGCGAACGAGTTCTTCGAGAAAAAAAACAAAAAATCTAACTTTAAATTCACTTTAAATTATTTTGGCTCGCTCGTTTCGCTCGTCCTTTCATTAAAAATGTGCACTATCTCGCTTCGTTTGGCGCAGCTTCACAGTATACGTCCAAGACGACCAGGAACCGCCAATGTTCAACGCGGGAGTTGTCACGGTGAGGCTGAGCGACGTCAACGAGGCTCCGGTTTTCAGCCCTGGGCAGCCGACGATGTCAATCCTCGAGCTGGTCGACAGCAGCGGGGGGAACACTCTGCTGGGGGGGGTCGTCGCGACCGATGAGGACGTGGATGATGCTGATGCGCTGAGTTACAGTATTGTTGAGGACTACGGCGAGAATTTTCCGTTTGTGATTCTTTCCCAGAGCGTCGCAGGGGGGCACCAAAAAGGTGAGCGAGCGAAGCGAGCAAGCCTTGATGAAGACGAGAATAGAATACTTTCTCGCGATGAATCCCGCGAAATGGCTACAGACATAATGGCTGCTACATCAAGTACTAAACTAACCCACTCAATTCTTTTTTTGATTCACTCGTTTTGCTCTTGCTTCATTAAAAATGCGCCTCGCTTCGTTCGTCCGTCGCAGTGGGGAACATAGAGCTTAAGCAGAACGCGGTGATTGACCACGAGACCGTCTCAGCCTACACGCTCGACGTCGTAGTCACTGACCACCTCGGGTTGACCGCGACGATGCCCGTTACAATTGGCGTTATTGATGAAAACGAGCCGCCAGTGTTCACTGACTGCAATTGCGCTCATCCCAGTGGAGTGGCATTCACGTTGCCTGAGAATGTCGGCGGTGGTTACACGGTTGGAAATTTGCACGCGACCGATCCGGAGAGCGACGCGATCATGTATACGATAACGGAGGATGATTCGAATTTGTTCTTAATAAACGAAAATGGCGAGATTCAAACCAAGGCCGGTGCTGTGTTCGACTACGAGTCCGTAGTGAGCTACACCCTCAGTATGACCGCAAAGGAGAGTGGAAGGCCCGACGGCGATGGAACAGGTGAGTGAGCGAGCGAAGAGTGAGCAGGTCGAGCGGACGAGAAAGAAACAATTTTTTCTTACTCTCAAATGTGTTGTGTTTGTATTGCCTCGCGTCGCGCTTCGATCGGCTCAGAGGACGCCAACGTGATCGGCATTTCCTTTGAGATCAACGTTGTGGATGTGAACGACATGGAAATAAGGAGCTTGACCCCCTCTTTGTTGAGCACCTTGGGCGGTGAGACGATAACGTTTACTGGGGTGGAGCTCGGCCCTCTTGACGATGCACGATTTGATGAGACGAGTGTCCGGGCGTTTTACATCGGGCCCGACGGTGTGAAGTACTACGCTAAAGACTGCGTTGTGCTAACTAGGAACACTCACATTGTCTGCTCAAGCGTAAGAGGCGTGGGAGTCGACCACAGGTGGAACATCACCGTGTCAACCCCCGGAACCTCCGACTGGTCTGTGCTCACCGGTACCGACCCAAGCATCGCTACGACTTCTAGCTACCTCCCCCCAACTATAGCAACCGTCGTGGGCGCTGAAGCAATGCCCACGGGAGGTGGAAACTTGGTCACAATCACCGGAACGCACTTCGGGCCGCTTTTCAACCCGTGCTCGTCGCATTGCTTCGACAACAGTGCGAGTCCACAAGCTTGTGGGAACAGCTGCATTGGGGCGGAGGAGGCGTGCGTTAACCCGGCGGGGACGAGCAAGTGCGACGAGTTTCCGGGCTGGTACGTGAGGAGCGTGGCGGAGGTTACGTACGGTCCAAGCGTTGAGGAGATCGGGAAGTATTATTGTGGTGAGGCCAAGGTTGTCGAAGGCGAGGAGGGGGGGGGGGTTGAATCAGAAAAGATCACGTGCACGAGCGCGCAGGGCGTTGGGCGAGGATTCTTCTGGAGGTGAGCGAGCGAAGCGAGCGAGCCTTGATGAAGACGAGTATACTCGCGATGAAGTGTGCGAAATTGCTACAGACATAATATAATGGCTACATCCACTACTAAGCTAACCCACCCAATTCTTGTGGTTCGCTCGTTTCGCTCTTCCTTAATTAAAATTGCGCACAATCTCGCTTCGCTCGGCGCAGAGTTCGAGTCGGCGTGCGCGGGAGCACCGATCCGTACTCGGCCCTCACACCCACCCACAGCCAATCTTCCAACAATCATTGGTACGAGGCGAGCAGCTACCAACCCCCTAGCATTAATCAAGTGCTTGGAGATGACCTCCCAAACGGAAACTTTGACGATTCGACAATGGTGCAGTTTGTCGGGAGTAATTTCGGAATTGACGGGGGGGAGATTTCCGTTACCTACGCCCACGGGAATGATGGCAATGGAAATGGTGATGGTGAAAGTGATGACAATGGCAATGCTGGCGATCCAACCGCGACGAAGTACGTCATGGGTGGCTGCGTTGTTGTCGCGCCCCACACGTTGGTGAACTGCAGCTCCGTTCCCGGCGTGGGTGCTGCCCTTCGGTTCCGTTTAAAAGTGGCCGGGCTGTCCGCCCAGATCTTCAACACAACCCTCAAGTACAACCCGCCGTTCATTGCTCCTCCCCTGGGATCCAGCGGAGAGGTGCTGAACGCAGTGTACGGCCCCGGGGCACACGGTGCGAACACCCGCGGGGGGGAGGAAATGTTTTTGTTTGGCCGGAATTTCGGGCCGGCGAATGATCCATTTCTTCCCAGGGTGACTTACGGCGGGGAAATGGGTCGGGAGTACGAAGCGAGCAACTGTGTGGTGGAAAGTGCGTTCAACAAGGTCAGGTGCTTGTCCGCTCCTGGGACTGGGGTCGGACACAGGGCAGTTGTTCGTATCGGGGGTCAAGAGAGCCAGCTTTACGCTAGGAATGTCAGCTACGGGCAGCCGAGCGTTCATTATTTTGAACCGGAGTGGAAGGAGGGCGTGGGGGGGAACGTTAGGGAGGGGGGGAGGACCGGGGGGGGGGAGAGGGTCTTAATTCATGGAGACAACTTTGGAGAGAAGAGGCTGAATAGGATTGACGGGGTGAGCTACGGGGTGAATGGAAATGAGTTCAAACCGTGCGTGAGGGGTGGGGACTCTGACTCCTGCGACTGCAAAGTTGTGACTGACCACACTCTGATCCTGTGCAACACAACCGAGGGAACAGGAAAGGTGAGCGAGCGAAATACTGCGAGCGAGCCTTGAGGAAGACGAGAATGCTCACGATAAATCCCGCGAAATGGCTACAGACATAATGGCTACATCCACTACTAAGCTAACATTATTCAACCCAATTCGTTTGGCTCGCTCGTTTCGCTCGTCCTTCGTTAAAATGCGCACAATCTCGCTTCGCTCGGCGCAGACGCATAGGTGGGTTGTCTCGATTGACGGGCAGAACTCCACGGTGTCGACCACCAACTACAACCGGCCGCAAATTACAAGTATCGAGGGGATGGTTGATGCTTCCAATGACGGGTACGAGGAGGTCGTCGTAAGGGGTAAAGATTTCGGGGGGGATGTAAACAAGCTCGAACAAGTCAGTTACGGACCAACCGGGACGGAGTTCAACGCGCTGGACTGCACGGTGGCCGCGCACGTTCACGACGAAATTCGCTGCAAGACGAGCCCGGGAATGGGAGGGGGGCTCAAGTGGTGCGTCAAGGTCGACGGGCAGACGAGCGACCTCAGCGACTTTACTACGAACTACAAAAGCCCGGTTATTGATGAGATTGTCCTGGACGTGGGAGAGACGCAGGGGCAGAGCGAGCATGTGATCAATGGAACAAACTTGGCAGTCAACGTTCCAGGGAGCTACATTGAGGTGCTTTTCGACAACGAGAGGATCGTGCTCAGTAATGATGGTTTCAATAACGAGGGGAGCAAGCGGATCGTTGCGGGAAGCTACATGAGCGGGCGGGTGGGAGACAAAGACTTTGTCAGATTTGTTCTGCCGCATTTGAGCATGCTACCGCAAATGAAGGTCGTAAAAGTTAGGGTGGGCCACGTGGAAAAGTTGAATGTTGAGCAGCTGAGCAATGAGCTTGGGTTCGAATACGGGACGCCTGAGGTTGTTACCATTGAGAACATCGAGGGAAATCCGATTATGAACCCGGCTGGAACGGCGGTGGACCAGCCCACGACCGATTTGGTAGTCAGGGGAAATAATTTTGGGCTTGCGGGGTACAGCGACCTTACCATCAACGACGAGCTGCAGAGCGTTACCATGTGGAGGTGAGCGAGCGAAGCGAGCGAGCTTTGAGGAAGCTACTGAACTAACCCACTCAATTCGTTTGGCTCGCTCGCCTCCCACCTGCTCCATTAAAAATGCAGCCACAAGAAGATTCAGCTCAACTACGTTGGCGACAGGGGTAACGTTACGGTTCGGGTGGGGGGTGCGCAAAGCAACACGATGGAGTTCTTGAAGCGCAGTCCGGAGCTGTACATGGAAGCGCCATTCTTGCCCAACTCCAACCACTACCGAACCCTCGGGATGACGGAGAACAACGAGCGAAACCTCACACTCGCCGGCTGTTACTTCAATCCGAAAATTGAGGAAATAGATATTGAGGTGGATGGGGTGGAGTGCGTCCTCTTTCCCTTGTCCATGGAAACGTATCTTCCCAATTGGACGGGCAGTGACGGTCGCACCGCTAGTGAGATTTGTCCAAACGATTCTCTGAGATCGGTCACCTGCGAGATCCCTGAGGGCACAGGTTACAGGTGAGCGAGCGAAGCGAGCGAGCCTTGGTTAAGACGAGCATACATACTCGCGATGAATCCCGCAAAATTGCTGCAGACGGCTACATCCACTACTAAACTAACTCACATGCTCTTGTTTCCGATAAAAATGCGCCTCGCTTCGCTCGGCGCAGCAACGAGATACTTTTCTATTCAAATCGGATGCCGAACTACACGGGGGAAAAAACGCTCATGCTTCACTATATGAGTCCAAACATCACGTCGTTCTCTCCAGACTCGGTCAATACCCTTGGCCAACAAGTGACAGTAAAGGGGGACAATTTTGGAGATGACGTGGACAAGGTTTTGGTTTTGTATGGTAACGTTGAGCTACCGATTAGGCGGAATACTTTCAACCACACGCATTTTGTAGTGGATGTTCCGAGCGGCGAGGGCCCGGCTCGAGATGTCACAATCACAGTCGACGGCCAAGTTGGACGAGTGTCTCGCTTCGACAAAAATAGGATCTTGAAATACAACTTCCCAGTGATTGACTCGGTCACCCCTGACCTGGTTGGAACGCGAGGCGGGAATGTAACTGTTCGAGGGGAATATTATGGGCGGGTTGGTGTGGCAGAAGCCTTCTTGACCGATGTTGAAGACGGCGACGAGGAGAGCGCAGATCGCCTGCCGATCAACTTGGTCGTGGGCCCTACCTCCAGCCACAACTACCTACATTTACATTTGAGCCCTGGTCAGGGACGAACTAACTTGAACGTGAATGTGAGCGGACTGGTAAGCAGGAGCCCGTTGAACTTTATTCCTCCGAGTATTAACGGAAACGATGGTGTGGCTGTTTTGGTGAATACGGATGGTGGCGAGAATATTACCTTGGAAGGAGCGAACTTTGGGGTTGGATCTGACTACAAGATTGAGATGGTTGACATGGATTTGGACGAGGAAAGCGAGAGTGAGGACTTGTTACCAAGCGCGAACAACAACAATAATATTTTATTCAACGCAATGTCGGGGATTATGAAGTTCAACGAAACCTCCAATTTGATAAAACAATTCGACCACGAACGCGTGGTGTTCAAGTCACCCGCAGGTGAGCGAGCGAAGCGAGCGAGCCTTGTGACAGAAGAGTGGGAAGCGACTAACACACTCCTAATCCACTCTTGCTCCCATGCGCTCGGCACAGGGCAAAACGCTTACGACCGAAATTTGGCTCTGAAAATCACCGTTGCGGGGCAATCTTCCAACACGATTCCCTTCAACTTTAAAGCCCCAGCAATCCACAAACTTGTCATGTGCTTCCCTTCGAACACAGCTTTCGTTTTCGAGGGTGCCTGCGTCGACCAAAGCATGGTTGCTCTGGGCGACAATTGCGACCCATTTAGCGCTGCGGGGTGTGGTCTGAGCACCAGCGGAGGCTACACCATTTCTGTGATGGGTGAAAATTTCGGGAAGGCTGACGCAAACATACAGTCTTTGCTGTTCAACAATAAAATTATCAGCACGGCTGGGGAGATTCTGCAAGCCAAGTTTATCTCGCACAACGAGGTGAGGTTTAGGGTCCCGCCTGGTGTTGGATCCGACATTGACGTTTTGGTGAAGGTTGGAGAGAGGAAGACGGAAGGATTCAAATTCAGTTATGATCCTCCGTTCGTCGAGCACATTAGTCCCCCAAGGCCAAACGCGGAAGGTGACATCATTACCATTAACGGCAAAAACTTCGGCCCCAGTTTGGTCGGCGCCGGAAATATTGAAATTTATGTGGGCCAGTTCATCTACGACGACTTGTACGGGATCAGCAACCACACTGAGGTGAGCGAGCGAAGCGAAGCGAAGCGAAGCGAAGCGAAGCGAAGCGAAGCGAAGCGAAGCGAAGCGAGCCAAAGAAACAGTTGTTGCAGTCTCTAATTTATCCTCTGTGCAGTGGCTGAGGTGCGGACCGCCCATTTTTGGGGGGACAGAGTTCGATACGTGGCAACAAATTGGGAGCAGCAGCCCTTATTTATGGTGCAAGCTTCCAAGGGTAACCGTCGGTCCAAAACACTTGCGAATTGCGATTGCTGGGCAAAACGTTACGATTGACAAGGAGACGGAAACACTCACGCCATTTTGCTTGACCGACTATTACGGCCAGCAGCAAGATGCCGTGTACATAGGTCCGACCTTTGGAATGTGCGGTGATGAGTGCGAGAAAGATAGCTGGCAGTGCAAGGACAGTTGGAACAAGAATGCGAGGAACCATACAATTGGGGGTTGTGAGGGCGAAAAGCACTGTGAAATGTTCGGGGAGGTCAGCGGCTCGAACAGAAATTGTACTGTAATCACAAGACACGACGAGTACTGCACTGCTTGCCCAGGCGGCGCAACATGCGAGATGAACACTCAATACGCGGAAGAGCCGAAATCGTTGGAAGGGTATTGGAGAAATGAGTGGCCGGTGAGCGAGGTGAGTCATAATAAAAACAACAACAACAGCAACAGCAAAAAATCAAACACTAACAACAATAAATGATTGCAGGAGAGCTGCGGAGAAGACTACAATGACAGGAAACACCGAGTTAACTGCTACCAGGTCGTTCCTTGCGCACCTGCGCAGGCCTGCGAGGGAAACAACGTGTGCGGAGTCGGGTACACAGGGAAGAAGTGCAACTCGTGCTGCGATGCGCTCCACAAGTTTGTGTACAATCAGTATGGGAACAAGATTCCGAACCCAGAGTGCTACGACGACGAGGGGAACCAGAGAAAGTTCTTCAGGCAGTACGGGGAGTGCGCCCCGTGTCCAAGCAATCCGTGGATGATAGTGGCTATTTTGTTGTGCGGATTGAGTTTCATGGGAAGCATGGCGTACGTGATGAAAAAAAAGCATATGAGTCTTGGTATTTTGAGTATTGCGGTGGATTACTTCCAAATTTTGAGCCTTCTGAGCTCAGTGCGGCCAACGCCGTGGCCCCAAATCGTCCTAGATCTTTACACTTGGTTGAGCGCGTTCAACTTTAACATAAACATCACTGCACCGGAGTGCGTGTTTGAGGTCGCGTACGAGGATAAATGGCGGATGATAATGATGATGCCCTGTTTCATGATTGGGGGGGTGTTCGTGTACAACTGGGGGTACGCTTTTGCCAAGAAATTCTTCTTCAATCAGCACGGGAAAAAGCTTTACAGCCACAGCCACCAGGCGGTGGGGGTGGCGCTAACGATTATGTACTACATTTACTTGAACTTGAGCATGACGGCGTTGGAGATTTTCAACTGTGGAACGCAAGAGCTGGAGGATCCGAGAACGGGAGAGATTGTGAGCGACGGGAAGCAGTACATGGCGGCGACCAACTGGGTTTGTTACGAAGAAGGAAGTCTGCAAGTTTTCTTGATTCCATATGCGGTGCTGGCGCTTTGCCTGTACACCCTCGGGTTCCCCCTATTTTGCGGCTTGTTCTTGTTCAACAAGGAGAACGCCAAGAAAGCGAGAGAAGACCAGCTGTTGAGGGCCATGAATCTCGGATATGACAAAAAGACCAATCCAAACTGCTACGAATTCCGGAAGAGGTACCACAGGTTGTACTATTATTACAAGCCTGACAAGTGGTACTGGATGCTCATTGTTTTGGGGAGAAAATTTTTAGTTGCGACGGTCAGCTTGCTGTTCAGGGGGGACAGCACGTTCCAAATGTGCATGGTGGTGTTGGTAATTTTCATTGCAAACACGATTCAGGTCCGAAACCAGCCATTCATGAGCATGAGCGAGCGAGAAGACGTGCTGGAGGGACACAAGGACGCGGCGGATAGCTACAGGGCGGAGATGGAACGGAGGAGAGGGTACAGCGACTCCCACAAGAAGAAGCAAATCAAAAATATGAGCGATATCGACGGGGACGAGCTGAGGAAAATTGCCGGGAACAAGACGCTGCAATATTTCTGGAACTATAACAGCGTGGAGACGATATTGTTGGGCTGCGCAATCATGGTGAACCTCTTCGGTATCATGTTTGAGAGCGCATTTTTGAAGAGGGGGAGCACGGCATACGAAACGCTTGCCACCTTGACTATTGTAGTCATCGTGGGAAGCTTGGTGTACCTGTTCTTGGTGCTGTGGTCGGAGATCGTCGTTGCAGTTTTCCCAAAAATGAACTGTGCGTTCGTAGACGT
Source organism: Parmales sp. scaly parma (assembly GCA_030267985.1). Taxonomy (NCBI): domain Eukaryota; class Bolidophyceae; order Parmales; species Parmales sp. scaly parma. The sequence continues at coordinate 4,220 of BRYC01000257.1, read as the reverse complement.
GATGCGGAGCACCACGAGAATAGGGAAGAATGGGAGGGATCTTGATTTGAAGAATGAAGGACTCGACGATTTAACGAAACTGGACAGAGATTCGTTGCACCTAGAAATGAAAAATTTAACCTACGCGGAGAACCCAATGTTCGGCAAGGGAGAGGAGGACGGTAAAAGCAAACAAAAATCTGATGACGAGCTCAAGAACATCTTTAATCACCCAGAATATTTGAGTTTGCAGAACAAAAATAAAGGGTTGAGGAAAGACATGGGGGCGGTGAAGGCTGACATGGCAAAGAAGGAGAGGGAAAGGGAAAGGGAAAGGGAAAGGGAGAGAAAAGATCTTAAAGAGAAAGAGAAGGGTGGAGGTGGAGGTGGAGGTGGAGGTGGAGGTGGAGGTGGAGGTGGAGGTGCAAAGAAGAAAATTAGACTTGTTGTCAAAGCTCGAAACGAGGACAATGAAAAAAATCTATAAACACGTTTATACGTGGAAGACGAGTGGGTTGGGAGGGAGGAGGAGGAAGAGGAGGAATAGGAGAAGGGGGGTGCTGGAGAAAATGGTATAGCTTGGGATGACGTGTATAAGTGTGTGTTTGCGAAAATTGTAAAGATTTGAAACAATTTCCAAGGGTCCTCTCTGAGTTAAAAATGCAGTACATAGCGGACCCAACTGAAGAAGAAGAGGCTAGAGGAGATGATGTTTATTTTTCAGTTAAAATTATTCCGCATGGTGAACGTAATACTCCGCATTTTGGGACTCGTTAAAGTGAGCGTCACCTTTTATTTATGCAAATTTCGGTCCATTCTTGTCGTCCCACTTCCCAATCAATTCCCCTTCTTCGTTATATATATCCCCCTTAACCACATCCACAAAGTGGCTCTTTCCTTTCCAGACCTTTTCCTCGCACTCCACCTCTACCTCCTCCTCTACCTCTTCTTTTTCCTCTTCTTTCGCCCTTTGCGCATACTTCTGATCTTTGCTAATTGCCACCTCTGCCGCTCCTACGACCGTTATTTGCTTCGCATGCTTTTTTACGCTGAAAAGCCCTATCCTTGAAGCAGTTTTGTGGTCATTTATACTCTCAAGAAATTTCATACAATCAAAATCGAGATTTAGCTGGTCGAGTTTTTTGTCCAATCGAGTCATGAGCAACATTGAAACTTTGGTATTCATGCTCGCAATTATTTTGATGAGATTATGAAGGTTTTGCTTGACAGCCGGTGTTTTGACGTTCCTCGCTCTTCTCTCCGCCTTCAACGCATCCGCCTCAACCTCCTCTTTGAAGAGCAATTTTCGCATGGCCAGCTTGCGGTCCTTTTTAGAAATATCGTCTGTGCAGTGTTCTCGAACCGGTGGGGGGGGGGCGAGTTCGGTATCTTGAAAACCTGCGGGTCTGTCCCAAACCGACAAAAGCGTTCTTCTGTTCACGAAGTAATAGACGCCCTCAGTCTCACTCCAAATCTTTTCCCATTCGACTGAAGGAAGTGGTGGTGGTGGGGGTGCTTCCTCCCCATCTCCCCCCCCCCCTTCACCCTGATTTATCTCCACCGTCGCCTTTACCGTGCTGCCATTTACTCGCTCCTTTTTCTTCTTCTCTTTGAAGCTTGCGCTCCTTCCTGGCAAATTCTCGTCCAAATTCAAGCTCTGCTCAAAACGAATCTCCGCCAAGCAATACCTCGTAGTCAAACATTTGGGTCCATCCGCCTCGCTGAACAGGTCGTCAACCCTTGGCAACTTCTCAAACAGAGTCTCCTTAAGGTCTAGCGAGTCAATGTTCGCCTGCATCTTCTCCAGATTCACATTAATATCAGCCGCACGTTTTCTCACAGACTCAACATCTTCAATAGTAACACCTTTCGTCGTGAGCAAGAACTCCTTGCGAACCAGCTTGATGATTCTTGACATTTCGAGTGGGAGCTCAGCGACCAGATCGGCTTTCGCTGCCGCGGTCAAGTCGTTTTCCGTCGCGGTTCTAAATGCCTTTTGCCAAGACTCGAATATTTCTCCGCCTCCTCGAGCTTCGAGCACTGGGTTGGACGTCATCTCAACCCCGCCCTCCTCTAGATCCGCTCTATTGCTATTTCTCTTCTTCTCCTCTTCCTTATTCTCAATTTTGAATTCGTAGACGAAACTTGCCGTGAGAACGACAATGAAGGCGAGGTTGATGAATGTGAACAACGCTCCCACAGTCATCTCGGTGTTCTCATTTGTCCCCAAGGAGCCCGCATTAGCGAGCAAGCAGCCTACAATTGTGGTTGTCGCGGCTGATACCTCAGCGAGGTGAAAAAGATTGGATCCCTTGAAAATGTGACTGTTGCAACGTATCATCGGACGTTTCCGAACGAGCAGGCAGAGGAACACCGCGTTGATTGCCAAAGAACCAATTGCTTCGAATGTTTCCGTCGAAACCACCAGAATCAACATGGCCTTGCGGAGCAGGTGGAAGGATTCAAAGTACGGGACTGCTGGACGGTAAAACTACGAAATGAATTGAATTTGGGATTAATTTTTTTTAAATGTGATTGCGTTTTGGCTCGCTTCGCTCGGTGCTTACCTCAAAGATCGAAGCGAGCGGAGAATCTGCCCTCAGCTCCCCTCGCGCTCGAAGGCGCCGTGTGGTGACAAATATAGCTAACGGGAGCCCAACTCCAATGATTGTGTAAATCAAGAAGGCGTGCAAAATTACGATGTACCTCGCTGTTCCCACCTCGCAAGATACTCGCGGGTCGCTCACAAGCACCCAACCACCAAGGGTGGGATCGTTGTAGCACTTAAACATCTGCCCAACGGACTGAAGCAGGGGCGAGTACCACAGGAGCAGCAGAAACCCAAAAATCTCCTCGAGCTCGTTTCTTCGGACGGACATCGTTGGCTCTCTTCTAATCTTGACGTACAAGTAACAGAAGGCGAGGAGGGGCAGGTAGATTGTGCCCAGAAAAAAATGCAGCTGGGTCAGCCCAATGCCTCCGGCAAGGCACTTTGTACGGTGAATGGAATGACGAAGGGAATAGTGTAAAGAGCAAAGTGAGGCCAATTGATGTTGATTAGCGTGGTCAGCTGACAGCTCTGGAAGAAAGTTGAAGCAATCTTGGCAAACACTATGTGCGCTCGCGAGGTGCTCATTTTGTTTACAAACCAGGCACCACCAACGAAGGAACCGAATGTGAAAATGAGGGTGAGAAGACTGCCAGTGTTGGAGCAATCTTTGCACTCCTTCTCGCTAAAATGAGGGTGAGAAGACTGCCAGTGTTGGAGCAATCTTTGCACTCCTTCTCGCTAACGTACTGGTCGGTGTTACAGACCGTTGTGACGTATTCACAATTCAAAGAGTTGGTCGAGCCGGTTGCAAGGGTAGTGTAGCCGCTGCCGCAGCTCGCACAGGACGAGCCGTCGAGGAAGAAGCCGACGTTGCAAATGCATTGACCGGCTGAAGTGGAGCCGGTGCTTTCCGTCGTTCCACTTCCACAGCTCGCACAGGACGAGCCGTCGAGGAAGAAGCCGACGTTGCAAATGCATTGACCGGCTGATGTGGACCCGGTGCTTTCCGTCGTTTCACCACTTCCGCAGCTCGCACAGGACGAGCCGTCGAGGAAGTAGCCGAAGTCGCAAATGCATTGACCGGCTGATGTGGAGCCGGTGCTTTCCGTCGTTTCACCACTTCCGCAGCTCGCACAGGACGAGCCGTCGAGGAAGTAGCCGAAGTCGCAAATGCATTGACCGGCTGAAGTGGAGCCGGTGCTTTCCGTCGTTCCACTTCCGCAGCTCGCACAGGACGAGCCGTCGAGGAAGTAGCCGAAGTCGCAAATGCATTGACCGGCTGATGTGGACCCGGTGCTTTCCGTCGTTCCACTTCCGCAGCTCGCACAGGACGAGCCGTCGAGGAAGTAGCCGAAGTCGCAAATGCATTGACCGGCTGATGTGGACCCGGTGCTTTCCGTCGTTCCACTTCCACAACTCGCACAGGACGAGCCGTCGAGGAAGTAGCTGACGTCGCAAATGTTGCACTCGGCTACTGAAGTGGAACCGGTACTGGACGTACTCGAGTTCTCTGGGCAGCTCGTGCAAGCCTGCTCTCCCGAAATGTAGGAGCCGACGGGACAAGCGTCGAAGCAGGCGGGCTGGCCATAAAAGGCAAATTCGCCGGCCGGGCACTCCTTGAGGCAGGAGTAGCTGTAGGCGGGGGAGGTCATGGTGCCGATGTTGTAGTTGCTCAGGGCGGACCCTTGGG
>BRYC01000255.1:4051-18865 GCA_030267985.1 Parmales sp. scaly parma | reverse complement strand
CCCCCCCCCTCGTCGAAATGCTTGTTCCTTCCCTTTCGCATGTTCTTGTTGCTCCTTGCTGGCCGCTCGTCTTCGTCATCATCCTCTTCGCCAAACATGGATTTTTTTTTCTTTGGCGGCTTTTTCTCCTCTTTTGAGTCATCATCCCCACCGTCTCCATCGTCGTCTCCCCAGCTGGGGGCCGACCTCTTTACAAAACCGCCGTTGTCGCTTGAGCTATTGTCCCCCCAGCCGGAAACACCAGGAGCAGAATTGGCTGCTGTACCCTCATCTTCTTTTTCAGCCTCATCCCCAGCTCTTCTCCGCCTTCCCTTCTTCTCTGGCGGTGGCTGATCTATTGTTTCGGTCTCCGTGAAAGCAGGTGTTGTGTCAATTGGCACTTCTGCTTCGTTTTCCTTGCCTTCTGGCTTACTTTCATCAACAGAGGAATCGTCGTCCTGTGAGGTTTTTCATGGGTTAGTTACTTAAAATTTCTCGTTGAAAAAGGGAACGTTATCTTACATCCCACGGGGCTTTTTCTTCGCTCATTAGCGTAATAAATGCTTGCTTTGTTTAAAAAGCTTTTTTTTTGAAATCCGATGAACAAAAATTTATATGCTATAGCATACATACCTATTGACTTTTTCTTTCCATACCTGCTTATACCAGTACCTCTAGAACCTCCCCAGCAGGCATCATAGATCTTCTTTCCACCTTACTCATCTCAACTCAACTCAACTCAACCTCACTTCTCCAATCCAAAGATGGAAGATGAACTAACCCCAACAAAGATAACTCCCCGGTCGACACCACGTGGTGGTAAACACCGTCCCCGGCCTCCCCCCAAAGACACGCTTCCCGATGCTACATCAAACAACAATCAACAAGAATCCAGACCACTCTCCCAAGTCGAATCACGACCAATGTCGCAAGGCAACAAAAAAGGCCGACCTCTCCCCAAACCTCCTCTATCTGCCCGCAACCGGTTCAACTTTGCCGCTACCTCGAAGCGAGACAACGTAGTCTTTGGCAGCGAGCGGCCTGGTTACGTGCGGCCCAATCCCAATGAACCTTCTACCCCACGCGGACCTCTCGTTCCCACTCCAATTGTCGAGCAGTGGTGCGCCGACATGAAGAGCAAGGGAATAAAGCGAGTTCTCACCTTGCTCAACGAGAACGAGTTGGTGCGTAGACGATAGTTTGTTTGTCCAAGACCCATTTTCAATTACATCCAACTAACCCCACTCCCCACTCATCCACCACCTCCTCACACCTCACAAACCCATTATTTCCCAGGCCTTCTACAACGAGAACCTCCTCGATACCTACTCCCGTTACTTTGCCGAAGTTGTCAACCTACCCCAAAACTCCTCGGCAACGTTGCACACAGTTTTGGAAGCACTTCGCTCTGCCGAAGACTGCAACGAGCCCATTGTCATCCACTGCTCCACTGGGCAAGGGAGAACAGGAACAATTCTCGCCCTGTGGTTACATCACAGGTACTCACTGCCCATCCCTGCAGCCGTGACCGAGTGCATGGGTTACGCAAATGCGAATGGAGCAATTCGCAAGCCCTCCATCGAAGGTGAGTGAGCGAAGCGAGCGAGCCTTGATGAAGACGAGCATACTCGCGATGGATCTCGCGAAATGGCTGCAGAAGGCTACATCCACTACTAAACTAAACTAAACTAAACTAAACTAACCCACTCAATTTCGTTTTCCTTAAAAATGCGCCTCGCTTTGCTTGGCGAAGCAATCATGCAGCTCTTACTTGGGAGCGCACAGCGAATCCTTCCGCACATAAAAAATATGGCCAATCCGGGAGTTCAGAACGGAGAGGTGGGGAAGGCCATGACTGGGGGTTCGGCTAGCAATAACACACCGTCCGCCACCCCACGTTTAGACAGCCGCTTGAACGTCACGTTTATCCAAACGGGGGGAACAATCGACAAAGGTGAGCGAGCAAAGCGTTACGTGCACATGACCCTGATCTGGACCGTCCCTGAACAATTGGAGGCTGGAGTTAAGGCCGATCTAGTGATTCGCCTTTTTTCAACTAACCTGGTTTCGCTTCGCTCGGTGCAGATTATCAGAAAGCATATAATGGGGGGGTGAGCGCTAGGGGGAATGGGGGTGGCTTCGAATTCGAGATTGGAGAACCCGCGATCGATAGAATTATGAATAGCGTGGACAGCGCGTTCACCTACGACAGTGAGACGGTGTGCAGGAAGGACGGCACCGATATGACGGACGAGGAGAGGGAGCAGGTGGTCCAGATGATTGAGAAGAGCGAGTGCATGAGATTCATCGTGACTCATGGGTCTGACGGAATAATTGAGTCTGCGCGCTATGTGGACCAAGCTGGCTTGAGTCCGGGGAAGGTGGTTATTTTTACAGGGGCGATGAGGCCTGAGTATTTTCGGAATAGTGATGCCCATTTCAACGTTGGGTGCGCTATGGGAGCGATCAACGTGTTATGGAGCGGGGTTTATGTTTGCATGAACGGAAGGGTAATTGAAGCAGGAAGAGCGAGGCGGGACCCGCGAACTGGTCTGTTTGCACTCAAATAGAAAGTTAATTTGTGTGTTTGACGCTATATTATGCTCAGCTCTTCCCGAAACTCATCGCTGACTTGAACTTTGAGCCAAAACCTCCTCCACCTCCTCCATACTCTTCTGTGCTGTACCTCCTCGATTTTGGCCGATCAGGATCATCATCTTCATTCTCATCCTCGTCACCCCCTCCAAGCGTAGCGGTGGAGTTCTGAGAGTGGAAGCTCAAAGCCGTGCTGAACTTTTTATACGGCGAGTCCCATGTGCTCTCCTTCGTCTGGGAGTTGTAGAAGAACTTGTTTCCTTCTTCATCGTGATGCTCCTCCCAAACATTTTCGTCTAAACCCCAACCCTCTTTTTTAGCGCCACTAACAAGAGGGGGTTGAGCGAATTTGACGCTCTTAACTCCACTCCCACCACTCCCACCACTCCCACCCCTACCCGCCTCCTCTTCCTCCTCAGCTGCGGCGAATTTTGTATTCGCAGCCGCTGCCACATTGAATCGGTTGTTAAATTTAAACTTGGTTCCCAACCCAGTCACTCCTTTTACCACCTTCTTCGACATGCTGTCTCGCACCAAGGGGTTTTCGTCAACAAAGAATGACCCTGAGCTCGCCTCACTGTCTCCTCTAGCAGCAACACCCGCAGGACCGGAGATTGAGAATTTACCGTTCATTTCGACACCACCCCAATTACTACTAGCTCCACTTTTCCTCTTCTTTTTGAGCTTTCCGCAGCACTTCCGCCACAAACATACCAAACTGATTATCGCGCCGAACAGACCTGCCAAACCGCCACCAAGCACAGCTTTGCAATCTTTTGCTAGCTCTAAATTCTTGATGACCTCAGGCGATAAGCATTTCAAAATGGAAACCTCCCCCAGGTCCGTGCTATTCACTGTTGGTGCGGAGGACGGAGCGGCCGAAGGAGGGTTGCTCAGTGTGTGGTCGTCCGGGTTGCTGCAAAAGTGGTTTTCTGCAGACGACTGCAGCGTGACGTGGGGGTCGTCCAACTTCATGACTATATCTTCGTCGGTGGAAATGATGCTTTCGAGCCATGTCCCCGCGCCCTCACTTGTGATGGCTGCTTGGAGAGGATCGCCCGTCCGGCTATCAAACTCGGCGAAGAACTGCGCTACGAAGGTCACGAAAGCTGTGTTGGACGAGTCGCAAGGCTCGTCATTTGCCGTAAACGGGGCGGACACCGCAAAGTCTACCCACAACCCCACATAACTTTCGTCTAGCCCGTCGTCCTGCAGCCCCCGCCGACCAAACGGCTCCGTTAATGTGCCGGGGGGCGGAACCGGATCGTTTTCGTAGTTTTGTGCGTTCGTAACATTCACCATGCAAACAAAGGCCGGTTTCTTGACGAACTCGCTCAAACTTGCAACTGCCCGCTGGAATATATGATTAATGTCGCTGTCCCAGTGGTGCATCCTCTTGCCATTGTTGTTCCAAATTTTGAAATTTGAATAAACCAAGGTCGACTCGCAAAATTCTTCAGGCAGGAAGAAAGACGGCTGACTCGACGGGGATACCGACGGGGTGTTGGTTGGCATTGTGGTGGGAGGTTGACTTGGATTGTGCGTGTGGCCCTCCGGCAATGATGGGACTGAGGTTGGTGCTGCCGACGGGAAGTTCGAGGGCTGGCTAGTTGGGTGAGAGGAAGGGGAGAGTGTCGGTGGCACTGAAGGTGTGGGGGACGGCAAGCTCGTTGGTGCTGAGCTTGGGGATGTTGTGGGGGTGGACGAGGGGGCACCACTTGGAGCGGAAGTAGGGGAAGCAGATGGCGTCGCGCTCGGCGCGGAGCTTGGGGCAGCACTGGGAGCGGAAGTAGGGGAAGCAGATGGTGCCCCGCTCGGTGCGGGGCTTGGGGCGCCACTTGGAGCACTGCTCGGAGAAGCTGTTGCACTCACCCCACACCTTCCGTTGCTGTTCTGGCAATTCTGACTAGCGCAGTCAAAATCCGATAAACAAACTTGATTGAAACTGCATCGAACACAAGTGTGAGATTCTCCACCGCAGTCAACGTCCGTTTATAGGCCGTCCTTGACGCCGTTGCTACACTCTTGGTCCGTCGGGGAGTTAGACGGCATTTGAGAAGGAGCTCCGGACGGTAAATTCGTGGACGGTGCACTGCTCGGCGCCAAACTTGGTGCAGCAGATGGAGCACTGCTGGGCGCCCCAGAAGGAGCAACGCTTGGAGCACCGCTGGGCGCCCCAGTAGGAGCACCGCTGGGCGCCCCAGATGGAGCAACGCTTGGAGCACCGCTGGGCGCCCCAGAAGGAGCGTCTGTCGACGTGTCTTCCGCGTCGGCAAAGCAGCCGCTCGCCACAATGCTGTACTTTTGATTTGCAGATACCAAATTTGTTGCGGTGACCGAGGCCGTGTAGGTAACGGTGTTGGTCGGGTTGGTGATTCGAACGCGCTCTGCGTTGTTGACCGAGTCAGTTCCGGCGAGACCGTTGGGAAAGTAAGTTGCCCCCGGCTTGGTCACCTTCAAATCAAGGTTGTTAATTGTGCACGCCGTGCAGCTGGGAGAAGCTGGTAAGTCCGTCCACACCAATGTAACTGATAGATCAGCGGCCGTGCACCCAGCAGTGTTGATGGTGAATGTGTAGGTGTCTGGGGAGGCCCCAGCACTGTTGTTTTGTTAAAAAAAATGATAAAAAGTAAAACGCACTCTCTTCGCGGCTTCGCTCGCACCAACCTGATTATTTCGTCGCTCGCCAACGTGGTGATGGTGTTGGCTCCATTCAACTTCAATGTTTTTAGCAAATTAATCCTCCCGAACGCCTCGTGAACGTCGTACATGGCCGTGCTGGTGACGCTGTCATCCGAGTTCCTCGCTCCTGCGAGTTTCTGACCCCCGTTGAGGATAACCGCCTTGATTAGTGACGCTTTGGGATTCACAGAATTACCGGAGACCTTTGTCCCAGTCGGATAAAAACCGTCAACAAAGTATTGTCGAATCAATGCGGCGGCACCGCTGGTAACCTGACGAAATTGATTGATTTTGAATTAGATGTTTTTGTGGTTTTGCTCCGCTCGCTCACTCACTCACTCACTCACTCACCGGGGTCGCCATGGAGGTCCCTTGCATGAACGAAATCCCGGCAAACGTTCCGGATCCGCCAGTGGGCTTTGAGCCCCCCGGATCGCACTCGCCGCTTTGGGAGGTTTTCGCCGAGGCGGAAAGAATGGAGTAGCCCGGAGCTACCATGTCGGGCTTGATCCGGCCGTCCGCGGTTGGGCCTCGAGAAGAGAAAGAGGCGAGATATTCCATGCCGTTCTGTTCATTTGAAAGATCTCCGTTTGCGCTCTCACTCGCCCCAACCGAGATGATATTCTTGGCGTTTGCGGCAGACCCGGTCGTGTGCTGAATGTTGTTGCTTGTGTAGACGTCTTCTACCAAATATATTCCGTTGTTGTTTATGTCGACGCAGCCGTAAGTTCCCCCGATAGCAAAATTCACCTCCTGCCCAGCAGGTTCAACGCACAAATATTTAGAGCCATCGTTTCCGGCAGCAACAAGAATAAGGAAGTCGTCGTTGGTGTGGGTATATAGATCGTAATTGTACTCGCTGACGCCGTATGCGTTTGACGACGAGCCCCAACTTGCGGAGTGAAAGTTGGCTCCAGCATCGACGCGGCCTGGATTGAATAGGGAGGAAATGTCGCCGGGCGTCATGAGCCCCCCAGACGATGTGGATCCAACGTCGAAGAAGGCAACTTTGGCGTCCTTTCCCACGCCGTCCGCAAACCCTGTAGACTCGCCGTCTGTTGTGCCGGCGATGGATTTATGACCGACGATGGATCCAACGACGTGGGTTCCATGCCCGTTTTCCTCATCAGTTGCGTCAATGAAGGCGTTGTATTGGACAATTTTCCGCTTGTTCAAGTCGGTGTTCTGAGCCCCGCTCCTACTGTAACTGACGTAGTTCGTCGTGGCCACCTCGCCAGCCGCGTCACGGAAGTAGCAGTTATTCTTGTCAAGACCAGTGTCACTACACGCAACAACCTGGTTCTCGCCGGTGATGTCTGCGGCGTAGAATGGCCTGCTGCCGTCCACCCCAGACTGAACGATCCACTGCGCCTCGAAGTTCTTCAGGTGAACTTGGCCAACCGGAGAGAGATGACAAATCTCGTGCCGGTTTGACAAGAAAGCAATTAGCCTGGTGAAGCACTGGTGGTGTGCCGAATGCAAAAACGCGGTGTCTAGGCCGTCCACATACAAGTACTCAAATTCCATTGAGCTCTTGAATTTGAGGTGGGAGGTAAACGCGGCATGGCACTGCGCGTTCACTTCGTCCGAGAGCTCGTTGTTGTTTCTGTGGGTGTTCCAAATAGTGTGAGAAGAGGGAGAGTGGAAATTGAAAATCTGCTCTGTGAGGAAATTTCGGGGGGAGGAGAACAACTCCAGCAGGTCATCCTCTATGGACTGGACGATACTTTGTCGATGGGAAAGGGAAGAGGTGGCCAAGTTGCCGCACAGATTGAGCTGCAATGATTTAGATGTTGCTTCCAAATCATGCACCATTTCCTTAATCGCATTCACCGGAAGCTTCATAGATGCTTCGCCGAGCGAATTGAGTGGAATAAATGTTAGTTTCGTTGTGGCTCGTATTCTCGCTTCGCTCGCTCACGGGTATAAGGCTGAACCTTTAAGTGTTCAGGGGCAGATCGCGCGACATCATGGTTGGCATGCACGTTAAAACAACTGACAGCATCGTTGTTGATGAGAGGGTGGAGAACAGCCATTGAAAAGTGCTTGCTGATCTCAGTCCGTCGTTGGAAACCGGACTGATTTCCTGTCTCGTCACACACAACTAGGGGAACATTTGCAACGTGTGGCTCATTCTGAAGTCTCCTTCGTGTTGTTTCAAGAAGGTTGCTTGCTCTCCTCCACTCGTGAGAAGTAGCGGCTGAAAAAGAGGAATCTGTATGAAATTCATTTCGGCTTTCTGTGTTGATGATTGTGTGGAAGAAATCAATTGTCATTCCGTTTCCGTTTGTGGTTTGAGCCAATGCTTGCGCCAGCCCAAACAGAACAAAAATCATGGTAGCTAGTAGTTTAAAAATTTAAGAATTTGCAACACCTGAAACCTTCAACACTTTACACCTTAAAAAAGAAAAAAACTAAAAACACTCGGATTTTTATTATTTTTGACACTGTGGTTGTTTGTGTTGTGTCCAGATGTATGAGCAGATAGAATACAGCGGCAAGGCCAAAGTTGCTAGGGATGAAAAAGTATGTTTTTGACATACCACACTCACTTTCCCAAAATTCAACTAACTCACTATATAAATTTCCCTCTTGCAGATCCGAATGCTTTATGAAGAGTATATCCACTTGCATCCCGTGATGGCTTCGTGGTACTCATCGGAGACCGTAAATCCCAATTTAGAGCCGCTTTTTTGTGCTGGTTTCCAAGGCATTGAGCTTGCGTTCATCATTCTCTCTGAGTTTATTTCAGATCCAAGGGTGTATGTTGTGAAGCGGCCGCGTGTGGATCTCATCACGCTGGATATCCAGCACCAGATGGAGCTCATGGCTGAAATATGCGACGGCGAGCTCGAGGACGATAGGGATTTGTACTCTCGTAACCAAGTCAGCTCCCTGACCCAAGATTTCCCATTCGAGGGCCACCCACCCACGACCGCTGATCAGAACATTTCCAAGGCGCAACAGTCGCCAGCGCTGAACCTGGTCATCACGGCGCTGACAAACACCTACCCAGATCTGTCAACTTTCGAGAAGCAGGTGAGCGCAAAAAAGCGCGCCTATAAAAGCAAACCAAACCAAAACTAAACCAATTCAATTTCAATTCAATTCACTCAGAGCATGAAAAAGACTGTCCGAAACATCACCGGCACGTTCCAGACCTCGTTTGGAGAGTGGACGGTCGGGGTAGGGATGGAGGAGCAGCTCAGTGCGCTGAGGGTCATCGTGGGTCTGAAGCCATTAAGCGTCGAGTTTGGGCGCCGGTATTTGGATTACGCATTGTTGGTTAAGCCGGGGGTGATGTGCGACACCAAAAAGGTGAGCGAAACGAGCCCACAACACAACTAAACACATGTAGCCAACCACAACTAACAAAAACTTACCCCGCTCGATTCAACCCGATTCAGGACTACGTTCACAACGAGGACTTCTTCTTTCGAAGCGTTCACCTGGGGACAGAGTGCTGGGCCTTCATTGCAATAAGAAGGCTAGAAAGCGCGGAGGAGCAGATCAGCAAGTACGGGCACTGGCACAATGCCGCGGCACACATCACGAGCGCGAGCCACATCCTGAACTATTTGGGCGACCACGTTATGATGCTCACGAGCATGGTGCTGAGGGATTACCTTCAGTTAAAGGTTGAGATTGAGGGGACGAGCGGGGAGGGAAGCAGCAGCGTCAGGCGGCTGAAGCCCAAGATCAAGACGCTGTACAACCCGTTTATCAGCACGTTGTTGAGATTGAAGGAGGGTGGTGATAAAGAGCAGGAGGAGGTGAGCGAGCGAAGCGAGCGAGCTTTGAGGAAGACGAGCATACTCGCGATGAAGCAACACCCGCGAAATGGCTACAGACATTATGGCTACATCCATTACTGAACTAACCAACTCAATTCGTTTGGCTCGCTTGGTTTGGTTCGCTCGTGCTTCATTAAAAATGTGCCTCGCCGCGCTTCGCTCGGCGCAGAAATATAATTTGGACGCGAGCAAATTGACCGATGTTCAGGAGCAGGAGCTTATCATGGGGCTGTACAACAACCCGAACAAGATGCCTGAGCTGTACGCCTACGCAAAGGCGCTCGAGGCGATCGAATCGGGGTTGTTGGGGGGGTTCTACTACAAGCATTTTTGCCTCGCGAGCAATGTGATCGGCACCCAGGCCAAGGGAACGATGAACAAGAGTGTGGGGGCGCTTAAGAAGGGGTACGAGGTGGGGGTATTTCAAAATCTCGATGTCGTCCGGTCGGAACTGGGAAAGCAGATGGACCATGAGCTGGTTAGGTACAAGGGGCGAATCATGGATGAGATTGAGGCGAACGGGGAGTCCTTCAAACTGTTGAGGGAGCAGAACGGTTTGCCCGAGCCGCAGCAGTGTCCGACTCGGACTCCTGCTTCGGGTGGATGCCCATTCGGTTTTGGCAACAGCAGCGAGTCTAGCCCCCCAACCACGCCCCAACCGCCGCTCCCACACCACAGAACAGCTACCCCAGCCGGCAAGCCGTGCTCTCACTTTGAGGGCATCAGGCGAAAGCTATACTCGAACAGTAGGGTGCCGACTTTTTTCAGCGACGCGTGTAAGGAAATGAACGGGGGGGTCATCAACACCATCTCCTTCTTGGACCACGCGTGGGGCAAGACGCCGCCGCAGGCGCTCGTGGCCGCGGCGAAGAGGCAGTACGCCCTGTACGACAAGGGTAACACCGCTTGGGACGTGATTTTCGGTGATATCATTCCCGAGAGCATCGGCCATGTGAAGAGGGTGTTAAACGTCAGGGGAGATAGTAGGTGAGCGAGCGAAGCGAGCGAGCCTTGATGAAGACGAGTATACGAGCACTAATACACTAAACTAACCCACTCAATTTACTTCGCACCTTCTTCGCTCGGCGCAGCGTTGAGTTCGGGCACAACAGCCACGAGCTTGTGAGCAGGCTGCTGAGCATCAAAATGGAAAGGTTGATCGGAAAGAATGTTGGGAGCGGATTGATTGGCAAGATTTCGGGGGGGGTGAAGCCAATGCGAATTCTTACAACCGACACGGAGTTCTACTCGTTCACTCGCCAGATGAACAGGCTGAGCGAGATTCCGGGTGGGGGGGACAGCATCATCATCGAGGTTGTGCCGATCGAGCCGCTGAACACGTTCGAGGAGCGCTTCGTTGAGAAGGCGAATGTTGCGGGCGCTGGAGAATGGGAGTGGGACATGGTTTACGTGAGCCAGTGCGTGTACAGCACTCAGGAGACAATCGCGCTGGACCTGGGCAAGTTCAACAAGGATATTACTAGTGGGCTTAAAGCAAGAAACAACGAGGAGTGTTTCGTGGTGATTGACGGATACCACGGTTTCGGGGCTATACCGACGGACCTGAGCGAGTTCGAGAACGTTTTCTACGTCAGCGGAATGCTCAAGCACGTGGGGAGCGGCGCGAACGCGTGCTTCCTGGTGATTCCGAGAATGAAGGTGGACCTGATCAAGCCCATTTTCACCGGTTGGCTGGCGGACTTGAGTGTGTTAGGGGCTGAGAGCAAGGGGCTGAGCATGGGAAGTAAGGTGGGGTGGATGGAGGGATTTTCACTGATGGGCGGAACACCAAGGTGAGCTGAGTGAGTCGGAGCGAGCGGAAGAAAATGCGATCCCCTTACGACAAGCACAAACTAACACATCTTGTTCGCAGTTTCGCACCGTGCCTCATGGTGTTTGTGGAAGTGATGAGAAAATGGCAAGAAAATAACATTACCGTTAAGGGAGTTCACGCGCATGTAATTTCGCTCCACGACCAATTTATGTTTGGGTTGGGTGTGATCAAGGTGGAACTGGGAGGGCTCGGAGTGTGGGGAAATCAAGTGCCGCTCATTGAGGCGAGTGTGAGGTCGCACACGCTGACGTTCTTGATGGACCAACCGGAGACGAGCAAGGACGTGGTTGAGAAAATGATGAAGTTCGCTGACATAGAGATCGACAGCAGGAAAATTTACGTGAGAATAGGCTTCGGTTTCAATCATCATGAGGAGGATGTGGAAAGGTTGCTTGCGGGTGTGAGGGAGGTGATCATTGCAACGAAAAATTAACAATAAATGAAAAAAAGCCCTACTTTATTCTACAAAACCCCTACCATATATCCTTAGTATTTTTCTTCTCCATGGAGGATTTCTTGTTTGCATTTCTTTTCA
The DNA here is from genome assembly GCA_030267985.1 of Parmales sp. scaly parma. Taxonomy (NCBI): domain Eukaryota; class Bolidophyceae; order Parmales; species Parmales sp. scaly parma. The sequence goes on along the minus strand of BRYC01000255.1, from coordinate 7,446 downwards.
CCGCGCTTTTGCCGCTCCTCATTTTGGTTTTACTCAAACTCACGTTCTGTTGCTTCTGAATTCGGTCCTTGAGTTTGGCCTGTTTCGCATCTTTGATTTCTTGCGCAAAATCGAATATCGATTCGGTTTCGTCGTTCTGTTCGCTGTCGTCGGATGTAGCAGGGAGAGTAGTGTCCTCCTTCGTCGGTGGGTCCTCCTGCTCATTCTCGTCTTCGTCCTCCTCCTCCTCCTCCTCCTCCTCCTCCTCATAGTCCCCCTCCCCCTCCCCCAACTCCACCTCCTCCTTCGCCCTGTCTCTCTCGAAATAATACAGCTCTAACGCCTCGTCTCCGCCTTTCTTCCCGCAGTGCCCACTCGCCTGCAAATTCGTGTCTAACCTGCCACGGTCATCAACAGTTCCAGCTTTGCCCTTGCGTTTTTTCGGCACTTCTTCTGTTTCCTCCAACAATGTTTCCTCCTCCAACAACTCCTCCTCGTCGTCCTCTGCAGTCTCCTCTTCCTCCCCGTCGTTTACTCCCATACCCTTGACCACATCTTCGAACCTCCAACCCTCGGCCATGTCCATGTTCTCGCTGGTGCCATCCTCATTCTGGATGTAGCACTGCAACTTGTTTTTGAAAAACCGAATCAAGCACTGAACGTCCCTGTCGTAGAGTTCGTGCGCGTTGGGGTGCTTGATCGACACCATTTGGGGAAAATCTATCAGTGTTACGATGGGTTTTGGGTCGCCGTTGCCGAGTAGCTCTTTCGGCACTGGTGCGGCCTCGACGATTTTCTCGCCAGTTCCGTCGACCTGCGACTCTTTTCCCAGCGCACCGTGAGCGCTCAGCGCACCTGGTCCACGAAGCACCGCACCGCTGTGCCTCACGTAGTGATCGCCAATTCCGTCGCCGCTCATGTCCTGCTGAATTCCGCTAAGGTCGACCATCAAGTTGAACTCGTTCAAATCGCAATGAACGAGACCGTGCTTCGCCAGCCTTTTGGCGAGGTGAACGCTCTGCTCGAAGATCGACTGGGCTTGCTCAGTGGAAACTTCGTTTCGGGTTCTGATTTGGTACAGAGGGCAACCACGGACAAGGGACATTGCGACGACATGTCGGGAGTGGTCGAGGGGTTCAGGGGTGGGGTAGCCGACTCCGTGGAGAGCCTTCATGAACGCAAACTCCTTGACGGCAGAGAGTCGAGACATGAAGAGCCAGTTAGTGGCTGCACCGAAATTAAGAGAAAGGGTGAGTGAGTTGTTAGAAAGGGGGGCATCTCCGGGCGTGCGTGGTGGTCGAATCTCACCTTGGCCAGATTTCGTGTTGTTGAGGTAATCGCGCTGCTTACGGACAGCGCGAAACGAGGTTCGACCAAGACGGTGGAATTTCAGAACGACCTGGCGGCCGGTAGGGGTAGCTGCGATGTAAATGTCGGACTCCTTGCCGATGCCAATCTTGTCGCCAATCGCAGAAACAACCCCTTTTTGAGTCAAAGATTTCAACGCGAGGATGTCGTAACCAGAGTTTGTGAGTCGGTACCCGTCGTAGCCCTTGGAGCCATCATGAGAGAGGAGCTTGTCGCGGAGCAGGCCGCCCATAACCTTATTGGCTCCCCCGTGCCGAAGCTTTGCAATAGAGATACAAACTTTTGCAGGAACCAACTCGTGGGTCTTCATTCCAATTTCAATTGCAAGTAGCACCCTATAGTCTTCCTTGCTCATCGTACGCATCACTGATGCATCGAGCTTCATACTGTCGCCGTTGTGTTGATTTTTGTGGTGATTTTCGAGGCGGCCAATGTTATAGCATATATAAGAGTCATCAGAGTATCAAACCTTCCACCCAATCGATTCGCCCAAACCCAGTACGCACTGATGGAAGAAAGCGTGTTCGTGTCGACTCGTAAATCCTCAAGCAGGAATGGGGAGAAACCTTCTATTTGCCTTGGCATTGACTTGGGTACTTCCAACACGACTGTGGCTGTTTGGGATACTGCCATCCACCATCCGAAGATCCTACGGCTCAACATTGCGGGCGTGTCACCTTATAACTCTGCAAAATACCACAAGCTCATCAAGAGCGAGATATTTTTCTGGTCCCCTGAACGATCTGAAGTTGGCGGTAGAGCAGTAGCAGCCGCAAACTCCACCTTCGCCGGCAATGACGATGACGATGACGATGACGATGACGATGACGATGACAAGAAGAAACCGGCGTTATTGCGGTCGATCAAGAGAGTTTTCAATGTAAAATACGAAACACTTGCGTCCGATCCTCAACGACTCTCGTCGCTTCCGTTCAGCGTCGTTCCAGACCCAGACCCACAGTCCGGCTTAGCGGTTGCTATTGTGCACCCCCTCGATCACCCCACCCCGATTTCCGTCACCCCGACCCGTGCCGCCTCAATCATTCTCGGTCAGATCAAAAAGGCAGCGGAAAAGTGCTTGAAGGTCGAATCAATTACAAGCTGCGTCGTTGGAGTCCCTTCCCACTTCGGGTTGAAGGCGAGAGAGGAGATGTTGGCCGCTTGCCGGGATGCGGGGTTCGACGAAGAAGAAGTTTCAACCTTCTCGGAGAGCTCGGCAGCAGCGATAAGTTACGGTTTGTTTGTGGGAAATGGAGGAGATGGCAATGGCAAAAGGATACTTGTTTTTGATATGGGCGGAGGTACAACCGACATTACAGTTGCAACTCTAAAACCAGGAACGAAAGCTGGCTTCAAGCTGATAACAACCGTGGGCGACGAGAGGTTGGGCGGCGATGACATTGACGAGCTCATCTTAGATTGGTTTCTGCTTTGCAACAAGATAGAAAAAAGTGGCACAACAACGAGTGAAATTCGCAAATTGCGGTCCCTGTGCTCCGCGGCCAAGATCGCCCTGTGCGGTAACGAGCACGACGATCCGATGGACGTCGTCGAGATCAATTTCAAGAGTTTGAAACTCGAGCTCACAAAGTTGAAGTTCGACGAGATTATAAACGAGATCGTGTCGAAAGCGGGCGATCTGGTTGACAAGGCGGTTGCCGGTTGCTGTATCGAAGAGGTCGTTCTCGTTGGCGGAGGATCGCGCGTGGGAGCGATCAGACAAATGCTCTCAAGCAAGTTTCCAGAAATTCCTGATTTGTGCAAATCGATAGACCCTCACGACGCGGTTGCGCTGGGGCTTGCGGTGAGGGGGGGGCTGGTGAGCGGAAGCGCTAAGAACTTCGAGGTCAGTAATAGCTTGATGATGGACATCTTGCCGCATGACATTGGGGTGGTTGATGGGAATGGAAAGAGAATGCAAATTTTGCTGAAGAAAAACAGCAAAATGCCCTGTTCGGGGATGGTCAGTATGGTCTGCGAGGAGGGGTTGGGGCAGAGTGGCGTTGTGGTAGAAGTGGGGGAGGACGTGGGGATTTATGGAGGGGAGG
>BRYC01000254.1:67154-86274 GCA_030267985.1 Parmales sp. scaly parma | reverse complement strand
GGGGGGGGGGGGAGAGGGGATCAAAAATAAACAATCTACAAATTAAATTAAAAGAATCTAACACCAAAAAATCAGATCATCGCTAATAACACCATGCTGAAACCACTCCAAGACCTGAAATCACTGATCAAGACGAAACTGGCTCACAGCCAGAGCCTCGTGGGGACGAACAACGCCGCGATGAAAATGGTGGCAAGAATTGTCAGGGAAAGAGCGGAGGAAACTAAATTTGACGAGGAGATTGATCCGGAAATGATTTGGGGGAATTTAGGGATTGGGAGTGACGTAGCGGCGGCATTGGTGAGGAAGAAGAGGAAGAGAGATTGAATAAATAAAATTTGTAGGGCTTTTTCCAACCTAATCGTTATTGTCTATTTTTTCAGTTCTTCAAATTCGGATTCATACTCTCGTATTTCCTCACGTCGAAACCCTCTATTGGAGGAGTCACAGTCATCATTTTTCGCCACAACGGAGGGTAATTGCCCACCTCAACCTTCTTAGCCTCCACCCCCCACTGGCCACCAATGTGCTTGAGGGCCTCAATTTTCATCCTCATCTTCACACTCAAATCGTGCTGCTCGTCGTCGTGCATCACTCGCCTCTCCAAGTTGTACGCCTTGTATATGCGTGCGTGGTCCTCCTTCTCCTCGGGGGTGAACCCAGGGTGAGGCCGAGGCAAGGAATCGATCATCGAGATGAATTTCTTTGAGTTGTTGTCTGTGTCGGAAGTGTTTGCGCCGGCAAACTCGTACTCCTTAGCAGACTTCCCCTTAGTGGCGGCTCCCTTTTTCTTAGAGGGCGTGGATCCGAATTGTCGTGTGGAAGTGAATGTTAGGGGGTGTAGGTTTTGACAATATTTTGATATGCTTGGCAATCGCCGGAGAAGCGAGGCCATGGGTGGGGGGGGGCGGAGGGGTTGGGTTGGGTTGGGTTGGGTTGGGTTGGGTTGGGTTGGGTTGGGTTGGGTTGGATTGATATAATAAGGTGAAAAAAAGTAAAACCACATAATCCTCCCAAAGAGCTGCCACTGTAATATATATTGTATTCAATCGTGAGGTTAAATCTAGTACCTATAAAAATTCTACTTTTAAGCCTTTGGATTGGATTGGCTACAATCATCGATCCAAATTCTAAATTCAGAATGAAGAGGGCCTTCACAACTATCATCAACTTTCGTCGACAAGCCACATCTGCAATTCGAAGCAGTTCACAACAACAAACGCGATGGCTGACAACTTCACCGCACAAACCACAAAAACAACACTTCATGAAGAGACCTATATCAATAGCCAATTCTCCAACAAACCTCTCCAATATTTGTGGGCATAGTTCCTTCCTCCTCCTTGGAGCTTCGTACCTAACAACTGAAATTTTGACCTTGCGAGAGCTGGCGATGGGAGGTATATCCCTGTCCATCCTATTTCAATACTACCGGCCTCTTCCTTTGATGATACCGGTCCGTTGGAATTTCCTCTTTCTCTTCATAAATTCTGCGATGGTTGCCCTGCTTCTTAAGGAAAAGCACGAGGCCGAACGAATGTCTCCCGAAGAGCAGCTTCTGTACAAAGCTCAATTCAGCAAAATGGGCTTCACCGATGTAGAATTCTACAGGTTGATTTCTTGTGCGAAGAAGAAGTCTGTGGAACCAGGTTTCCACCTGTGCAGGAGAAATCACACCCAACACCGTATGTATTTCATTTTAGATGGCAACATCCAAATAAAAACGAATTCACATATAATTGCAGAGGTTGATAACCACTCGTTCGTAGGAGAAATGAGCTTTTTGTCATACCTCCACTCTGATGATTCGCAAAAGAACGCAACAGCGGACGCAGTGGCAGGCGAAAATTGTGTAGTTTACGAATGGAACTTTGACGAACTTAAAACGATGCTAACGGATCCTTCCAACAGGGGTGTGTCAAATGCATTCCAAGCATTCCTGTCCTGCGACTTACGGAAGAAATTATTTGCAGTTGATCAGAGTGTCACACGGCAAAACTCGATTAACAAGGTCATCCAAAATAATTCCAAGTCGAAGGTGTAGATTTAACTTTCGTCATTCTTATCTACACAGGCTGGTCAAGCATCCCGATGGCGGAGAGCGAGGAGAAGAAGGAAGTGAGGAGGAAGAGGGCGCGCGATTAGGGAGAGCATGCTCAACGTCCTTCTTAACGCGCAGGCGGTTATGGAGTTAGTGAGGTAGTGAATTAAAAGAGTGGGGTTGTTGAGAGTGTTTGTGTTATTTTGAGTGAGTTGATGGGTAATGTGGAGGATGGGGTGTTGGGGTTGATTAAAATTGTTGAAAAAGGGGGGGGAAGTTAATGGATATGGTGAAAACATTACTGAGATTATAAGTTAATTTATAAAGACAAACATGTTCAGGGGGGAAGAAAATGTGAAACGGTGAGACAAAATATAAAGCAAGAATTGTAGTTAAAAACTTTTGGTCTTCTACGCTTAGTTCTCACTGGTGGCGGTCAAGATGTCAGAGTCTCCTCCGTCCAAAATTCCCATGACACTGACATTGAAGAACTGGCCGCAAGCCTGCCCAAGGGCGATGTTGTCGCCTGAGTAGTGGTGGACCTGGGTCTTGGCCAACATAGCAAGGTAGTTGATCTCAGACTTCTTCAAGGGCTGGGTGTTGGTAGCCACTAGGATCATCTTCACCTTTCCGTTGCGGAGTCCCTTGACAGTAGACTTCCAGCCAAGGACAACCTTGCCACTCTTCATGACAAGCTTGAGACGAGTGTTGGTCGTCTCCGAGGTCTTCTTTCCTTTCTTTGAAGCAGCAACAACCATTTTGAATATATCTCCACCTGAGGAGGGGGGGAAGGGGGGGGGGGGGAGGTGCGGGGGGGAAGGGGGGGGAGAGGAGAAGGGGGGGTTAGATGACAAAAGTTGATGAAAATATCAACATCCAGCGCGGGACCCACGGAACCCACGTGGACCCAAAAATTGGCTGGAGACCTGCCCATAAGGTAGATGGAAGACGTGGAAGCTACTTACTGTGTTTTTTACTTGTTTCTTTGATATGATTAGCAAAAGCAGTGGGTGGCCCAAAAAGGCCCAAATTAATTTTTCACTTTTTGCATGCAAATATCATGCAATATATTTAAGAATCATTCTCATGACCAACGGCTATCAATTTTCAGTCGCCAAACACAGAACTTGTAACTGAGCAAGTCGACTACAAAAATCCAATCCATTTTTAAAACCGGTCCCAATAAACACCATGCAATTATCTTTCTTTCTCCTCCTCCTCCTCCTCTCTCTACCCGAACTTGCGAGCTCCGACTGCTCCAGCAGTCGGTGCGCCACCTCGTCGTTTGGATCTTGCGATTCTTGCCTTGCAGGCGACTGGATGGATGATGTTGGCATCAACGAGTGCTGTTCATGTGCAGGGGGGAAATTTCAGGGTTCAGCCGACTATGACGGCGCTACTTGCGGTTCGTGTGTTGCCGGAAGATGGTCCTCTGCGTCCGCCAGTGCGTGTACCCTTTGTGGCACTGGGCGGTTTGGCACTGCCACCAGTGCCACTTCCAGCAGCTACTGCTATGCTTGTCTTGCAGGTGAAATTGTTTTCATAAGTTAAATCAGACCCCACTCCACTCCAACTCCACTCACTAACACCCCCCAACTCTCCCAAACTCCCTCAACACTCTATATAGGAAAATACCAAGCAAGCTTGGGTTCAACCTCATGTTCAATCTGCCTTGCCGGCAAGTACAACATCTACAGTGGTTCAACGTCCTCTTCCGCCTGCACCTCCTGCAACCCCGGCCGCTACTCCCCCTATACAGCCGCCACGTCCTCCTCCATCTGCACCGCGTGCGGTTCGGGGAGGTATTCAACCACGACGGCCGCCACTTCCTCCACCACTTGCACCTCCTGCCTTGCGGGGTCCTCCCAGGCATCCACCGGACAAACCTCCTGCTCCACCTGCGACAAAGGCAAGTACCAGGACAACACGGGCCAAGCTGCTTGTTTGGACTGCGGAGCAGGTCGTTATTCGGCCTCAACGGGCAACACTTACTCTGGCGCATGTTACCAGTGTCCAGCGGGAATGGCGAGTTCTGCCGCCGTCGCGATAAACTACAGTGCGTGTGAGGACTGTGCAGGGGGGACTTACAGTAGGTGAGTGAGCGAAGCGAGCGAGCCTTGATGAAGACGAGAATACGAGCCACAACTGAATTAAATTAAACTAAACTAAACTACGCAACCCACTCAATTTTACTTCGCACCTTCTTCGCTCGGCGCAGCGTTGGGTCGGCGACGTGCGGCACTTGCGGTGCTGGGAAATACACGTCCTCCGACGGCGCCTCATCTTGCACGTCGTGCGCTCCGGGAAGGTGGTCTTCCGCAACCTCGGCGTCCTCGTCCTCCACCTGCACCGCGTGCAGTTCTGGTAAATATTCCACCACCACGGCAGCTACCTCCTCCACCACGTGTACCTCCTGTGCCGAGGGCAAAGCCTCTTCGGCCACAGCAGCTTCCTCCTCCTCCACCTGTTCCTCGTGCCTTGCCGGCTCTTACTCCCCATCTGCCGCATCTTCAACCTGCACCACCTGTGAGCAGGGCAAGTACCAAGCCTTCACTTCTCAGTCGTCATGCTCGTCCTGCGGGCAAGGTAAATGGAGCGATTCAACATCCGCAACTTCCTCCTCCACCTGCACCTTGTGCCTTGCGGGCTCCTACTCTGCAGCCACAGCGGCAACGGCAATCTCAACTTGCTCGTCCTGCGGGCAAGGGAAATGGAGCGATTCAACGGCAGCAACCTCTTCCACCACGTGCATCTCCTGTGTCGAGGGCAAGTGGAGCGATTCAACCGGTGCAACAGGTGAGCGGGAGTGGAGTTTTTTTTTGGGGTGTGTTTAAATTACTTGAATTGTGGAAAGGGGGGAGATTTCCCCACCCCCCCCCCTTTCCGCTGCGCTCGGCTTTCCGCTGCAACAAACACAAACTGACAACATTATTCAGCAATCTCAACGTGTACATCCTGCCTCGCCGGTAAGTCGTCTTCTGCGACTGCTGCGACCTCAATCTCCACGTGCACCAACTGTGTTGCAGGACGCTACCAGTCGTCCACGGGACAAGATTCGTGCACGAGGTGCGCAAAGGGGACGTGGAGTGATTCCATAGGTGCTTCGGCATCTTCAACTTGCACAGACTGTGTTAGCGGAAAATACTCAACGGTTCTTGCAGCCACCTCTATCACCACTTGCCAAGACTGTGAAGCGGGTACTGCCTCCCCGAACCCCGGTGCCCAAGCGGCTTCAGAATGTGCAGCCTGCGACGAGGGAAGTTTCTCCCCCACCGCGGCCTCATCCGCGTGTACTGATTGCGTAGCCGGCCGTTACAATGCCGACACCTCCCAAAACTCTTGTTCCGCCTGTTCTTCGGGAAAGTGGAGCGATTCCACGGCAGCCACCTCCTCTACAACCTGTACCTCCTGTCTAGGTGAGGAAAGCGAAGCAGCAAGCGAAGCAGCAAGCGAAGCAGCAAGCGAAGCAGCAAGCGAAGCAGCAAGCGAAGCAGCAAGCGAAGCAGCAAGCGAAGCAGCAAGCGAAGCAGCTCGCTAAATATGACGAGAATGCGAATACAACAAATAACCCATTCCCCATCCAATTCCAATTCAAAGCCGGCAAAGCTTCTTCCGCAACCGCCGCAACAACAATAGCAACGTGCGAGGACTGCCTCGCCGGCAAAGCTGCGTCAACCCCCGCTTCCTCCTCCTGTGCAGATTGCAATCAAGGAACTTTCCAACAATCGACCGGACAGAGTTCCTGTGAAGGTGAGTGAGTCTCACTCAGTACGACAAGGCTCGCCATAATTCAAACTAACAATGACATTATGCAGCCTGCGGCCAAGGGACTTGGAGCGATTCAACCGCAGCCACTTCCTCCTCCACCTGCACAGATTGCGTAGCCGGCTACTACAATTCCGCCACCTCCTCCACTTCTATATCCTCCTGCACTTCTTGTGCAGCAGGCAAGGCGTCAGCAAGCCCTGGCGCGGTCTCATCCACCGCCTGCACCTCCTGCATCGCGGGAACCTTCTCGACCAGCCCCGCCTCCACCAGTTGCTCAAATTGCGTGCCTGGACGATACCAAGTCGAAACCTCCCAATCCTCTTGTTCCGCTTGTGAAGGGGGGAAGTGGAGGTGAGTTTCATTCCGTCTTCGCTCGCCTTGTGACAGAAAAGTACCAAACTCCGTGCGAAATTACCATTCATGGCTACATCAACTACTTGAACTAACCTACTCAACAATTTTTGCTCGCTCACTGCTCCCAACCTTCGTTTAAAATGCGCCTCGCTTCGCTCGGCGCAGCGACACCACCTCCGCCTCCTCCCCCTCTACCTGTGAGCTGTGCGCCACGGGGAAGGCGAGCTCAGCAACGGCGGCCACGGCTGTTTCCACCTGTGAGGACTGTCTAGCTGGGAATTTTGCTGGCGCTGCAGGAATGAACTCCTGTATTTCCTGCAATCCGGGAACTCACCAAGCGGCAACGGGTCAAATCTCTTGTACCTCTTGCAATTCTGGAAAGTATTCTGCTGCCACAGGAGGTGAGTGAGCTAGCCTTGTGGAAGACGAGCGGAACGAAAAAATAAAACTAACCCCACACATTATTCTCAGCCACAGACCCCTCCACGTGCACCTCCTGTGTCGAGGGGAAATACTCCGCGGCCACAGGAGCTACGTCAATATCCACGTGCGCATCGTGTGCAGCGGGCAAAGCCTCTTCCGCAACCGCCGCAACAGCAATTTCCACTTGTGAGAGTTGCGCAGCAGGTACTCAGGCCCACAACACGGGATCGAATGCTTGCGCGGACTGCGTGATTGGAAAGTACCAACCTGACGTTGGACAATCTACCTGCGATGCGTGCGCCGAGGGAAAATACAACGATAACGAAGGTTCCACAGGTGAGCCACCCACATAAAATAGTTACATCCCCAACACCCACCCAAATCCACAACTCACCTAACCCACTCAACCCCCCGGCGCAGATGTTTCGGCCTGTTCGAACTGCGCAGCCGGGAAGTTTAACGATGAAGAAGCGGCGGGGGCAATAATAGACTGTCGGCCGTGCGCAGGGGGGACTTCGTCCAGTGCCGGAGCAGCCACTTGTGGGGCGTGTGATGCTGGAAAGGTGAGCGAGCGAAGCGAGCGAGCCTTGATTTTGACGAGAATGAGAATACTCGCGATGAATGCCGCGAAATGGCTACAGACATATTGGCTACATCCCACTACTAAACTAAACTAACAATATTCCACTCAATTATTTTTGACTCGCTTAACTGGTTTTGCTCTTGCTTCATTAAAATCGCTCGGCGCAGTTCATGCCAAACACCGGCTCACACCATTGTCTGGATTGCTACTCGGGCTCCTACCAAGCATCCACCGGTGCAACCTCCTGCACCGCCTGCCCGGACGAAACCCCCTTTGGCATCGTCGTTGGTGCAACCTCCCTCTCCGAGGCCAATTGTATCGCCTGCCTCTGTCAGCTTGGCTCCCACTGCCCTTCCACTGAAGAGTGTATCGAGTGTGAAGCAGGTAAATACACGAGCAACATTGGGCTGCGAACTTGCAGCAGCTGCGAGCCGGGCACCTACGCGAGTGAGTTGAAATCGACCTGCGTTCCGTGCAGCAACGGGAAGTACAAGGATAGCACAATGAATTTATGTACAGATTGCCCGGCGGGCAAAATTTCGGCTAGTTCGGGTGCCACGGATTGCGCGACTTGCGACGCTGGGAACGGTTTCGTCAACAATCAGCCGGGTCAGAGTGTTTGCGCCTACTGTGGCGTTGGCAAGTACGCGTCAGCTTCATCGAACGGTTGTGAGACTTGCGCCCAAGGTGAGTGAGAGTGAGAGTGAAAGTGAAAGTGAGAGTGAGAGTAGAAGTGAGGAAGCCGCCGGCCACTAAACCCAATATCCAGGAACATTTTCACTCGGCGGCGTGAACAGCTGTTCGGCGTGCATAATTTCTCAGGGGCAGTATTCTCTCGCTGGGAGCGCGTACTGCAGCACTGCCCAGGCGGGCTACGTTATAAACTCCGCCGGCAACAAAACTGTCTCTTGTCCGAAAAACACCTACAGCAGCGGAGCAAGCGACGTTTGTGTCAACTGCCAGGATGGCGAGCACTCAACCGTTGGAAGCGGCCAATGCTCCATCTGCAATCCAGGCCAGTTCTACAATGAGGTTGCGGAATCTTGTCAAAACTGTGCCGTCGGGAAGTACGAACCAAGCGGGCGCGAGACGAGCTGCCAAACTTGCAGTATTGAGGACGGATTCGTTTCCCCGGATGCAGGGCGAGCTCAGTGCGTCTACTGCCAGGCCGGCACGCGTTCAGACGCGGCCACTCACAGCTGCATCACCTGCCTTCCCTCGACTTACTCCCCAGGTGGAACAAATGTTTGCTCCGCCTGTGCGAACGAAGCCGTTCCCACCGGAAGGTACTCGGCCGCTGGAGCATCCGCTTGTAGCATTGCCGTGGCCGGAACGAAGGCGAACGCAGGGCGAACAAACTTCGTTACTTGCGGCGAGAACACGTACAGCACAGGTGCGACCGACTCGTGCACTGCTTGTGAGACTGGCGATCATAGCCAGGCCGGCGCAAGTACGTGTTTGAGCTGCACAGCTGGGAGCGTTTTTGACTTTCCCAATTTCGAATGCGACCCGTGTGGAGCTGGGACGGTTGCGGCGAATGGCAGGTTGAGCTCGTGCACGACTTGCGATATTTCCGCTGGCTTTGTTGCCCCAAGTGCCGGCATGTCAAACTGCCAGTACTGCGGAACGGGCAAGAAGGCAAACTCGGCGACAAACACTTGCGTTGACTGTGCCGCGGGTTCGTACTCCCTTGGAGGTACCAACGCCTGCCTAGACTGTGAGGCGAATTCCTACTCCTCCTCGGCTTCTTCGGCGTCCTGCAGCCTCTGTGAGGCCGGGCAGATCCCAAACGAAACCAACACGGGCTGCGTGAACTGCGGAACAGGTTACCGCAGTTCAGTTGGAGACCACGAGTGCACCATCTGCGAGGCAGGGGAGCATTCATCCGAAGGTGAGCGAGCGGAGCGCGGGGGGGTTGAGGAAGACGAGCATACGAATCACTACTAAACTTTACATTAATTCAACTCAATTCGTTTGGCGCCTTCTTCGCTCGGCGCAGGCTCGAGCGTGTGCGAGATTTGTACCTCTGGTTACTACGCCGGAGCTGGTGCTGCTTCCTGCAGCCAGTGCGTTGCGGGGAGCTACTCTTCCAACTCAGCCTCCACGTGCACAAATTGTGACGAAGGGTTTCACTCGGCTGCTGGGGCGGGAATTTGCACCCCGTGCTCGTCAGGAAAGTTCGCATCGGCGGCGTCTGCAATTTGCACTGACTGCGATGCCGGGAAAAGGTCGGGCGAGGCATCTGGAGCTTGCCAAAACTGCTCAGCGGGGAAGTACTCTTCGGCGGCCTCTGATGTCTGCGTTGACTGCGACGCCAGGAAGTTTAGTGGAGCAGGTGATCGAGCGAAGCGAGCGAGCCTTTTGGAAGACTCGTCGATCGATGAAGTGCGCGAAATGGCTACAGACATAATGGCTACATCCACTACTAAGCTAAGCTAAGCTAAAGATAAGCTAAGCTAACCCATCCAATTCGTTTGGCTCGCTCGTTTCGCTCGTCCTTCATTAAAAATGTGCCTCGCCTCACTCGGCGCAGGGTCGGCCAGTTGCGCTAGTTTCTGCCCAGCGGGTAGGTACGCAGGTGCCGGAGCCAGCGTGTGCGAAAATTGCGCGTCGGGAATGTATTCCGTCGAAGGGGCCAGTCTTTGCTCCAACTGCGCACCTGGCAAGTACTCGGACTTAGAAGCTGGCGAATGCACCAACTGTGCAATTGGAGCTGTGAGTGGTGCTGCCGCGACAGGTGAGTGAGCGAGCGAAGGAGTGACGGAATGAAATAATGCGTGCGAAGCGACTAACCACACATTTCTTGCGCAGTTTGCACCACTTGTAACACAACGATTGGCCTCGTTGCGCCGACGAGCGCCTTGACGGTGTGCAGCTACTGCGGTCCAGGGTCGTACGCGCACGCAGACGACTCGGCGTGCAGCGCGTGTACGCTGGGGAAGTACTCCCTGGGTGGGTTAAATCATTGTTTGAACTGTCCGTCTGGGCAGGTTTCAACCTCAACGGGAGCGGTATCCTGCTCTCTCTGCCCTCCGGGAGACACTCCTAACGACGCCGGGACGGGCTGCGTGAATTGTCCCACCGGAAAGTACGTGTCCGGTTCCCTCAGTGAAGGTGAGCGAGCGAAGCGAGCCTTGCCCAAATAAAATGCGAAGCTTTGGAACTAACCCACTAACACTATTTTTGCTCAGGATCTAACTGCAAGGACTGCGATGCTGGTACCTTCTCCGGCGTGGGAGCCAGCATTTGCGGCAACTGTGCCAAGGGCAAGTACTCAGATGCTCGTGCAGGAGCCTGCACCGATTGCCCCGTTGGTGAAATAAGTGCTGCCGGAGCCCCATCGTGCATAGCATGCAACACTACCCACGGTCTGGTCGCTCCCACAGCGGGCATGTCAGTTTGCAATTACTGCGGTCCTGGGAAGTCTGCATCCACCATTACGAAACAGTGCGTTTCTTGCACGCGCGGAAAGTACTCACTTGGAGGGCTGGACTACTGTTTGGATTGTCCAGACGGCCAGGTGACGACGGAAACCGGCGCGGTTTCCTGTTCGGTCTGCCCTCCTGGGAGTAGCAACAACGATGATGGAACTGGCTGTAACAGTTGCTTGCCTGGGAGATTTGCTGTTGGGACCGATTGCGCGTTGTGCGAAAATGGCTTCGTGAGTGAGTCGGGGCAATCTTTTTGCACGGTTTGTTTGGCAGGCCGGTACAGCATGTGAGCGAGCGGAGCGGGGGAGGGGAGAAGCGAGCAGCGAGCGAAGCGAGCACAAGCCGGAATGTTAAGACGGCTTTTGAAAATTTGAAAGAAAAAAAAATCCATTTCTTTTCGCTCTCTCTGCGCTCGCTTCGCTCTAATAAACTAACATTTTATTTTTTTGGCGCAGCGTCGATCACACCAGCTGCCTGAGATGTGACGTTGGGACGTACAGCGGGACGGCCGATCACGTGTGCACGAGCTGTGAAGCGGGCAAGTACGTTGATGAACGAGGGGGCTCGGAGTGCAAAAGCTGCGAGGTTGCCATCACTGGTACAACCACGATGCCCGAAATTGTCGGCGCGGCGAGCACGGATGAATGCGTGTGCCGGCCCGGATTTTACTTGGATCTGTATGATAGATCATTATGTCAAACCGTCAAGAAGGGAGTGGAAGCGGACGAGTACGGCCTGACGCTGCAGGAACTGCCGCTCTCGCCGGGGTACTGGAGGGGGTACATCAACAGCACGGCGGTGCGAAGTTGTCGTACCGAAGAAGCTTGCGTTGGGTCTCGTAACGTTGGGGAGTACTGCAAGGAAGGCCATAACGGGCCTTACTGTGAACTTTGCGATCCAATGTACTCGAAGGACGTGTTTGGGGTTTGTCAAAAGTGTGACGTTTCCACGACCAACGTTCTGGGAACGTTCAGCGTGTTTTTGGGTTCTTTCCTCGGTTTGGGATGCACGCGCTGGTTGTACAAAAGGTTCATGAAGAAATCGAAGAAGACCGAGGAGAAGATTAAAAGTTTCAAGGTGGCTCTGCGCATAATTTTCGTTTGCTACCAGATTCTTGGGGTGCTGCCCTCCATTATACCAAACATGGAACTTCCGAAGGAGTTTGAGGATTTTTTGGAGTCCATGCAGTTCTTCCAGCTGAACTTCTTCTCGTTGGTTTCCGCCGGTTGCCTGTACGACGGGTTCAACTACCACAACCTCCTATTGATGACTACCGCCTCCCCCCTGGCAATCTGCGGACTGATGGTGTTCATCGGAATGAGCAACAAGAACTGGAAGGACACGGCGTTCACGTTGGCGTTGGCGACGACCTATGTTGTGGTGAGTGAGCGCGAGCCGCGAGCGAAGTGAGCCGCGAGCCAGCAACACCAACTAAACTTTCATTTTTTTGTTCGGCGCACACCAGCTACCGAGCGTTAGTACTGTCATATTTGGTAGCTTCCCGTGCGAAACTCTGGACACTGGTGAAGTTTTGATGCTGAGCGATTACAGCATTAGTTGCAAATCGAAGAGCTACATAGCCGGGGTGATTTACGGTGAGCGAGCGAAGCGAGCGAGCCTTGATGAAGACGAGAATGAGAATACTCGCGATGATCCCGCGAAATGGCTACAGACATATTGGCTACATCCACTACTAAACTAACAATTCTTTTTGACTCGCTTCATTCGTTTTATTCTTTTTTCCTTAAAAAATGCGCCTCCCTTCGCTCGGCGCAGGCATCGCCAGTTTGTTCGTTTACCCAATTGGGATTCCGGTGTTGTACACCTATTTGCTGGTGAGCAAGAAGGAAAATATCACGAGAGACACAATTATCAGGGAGAAGGATCGAGAATTGGAGGGGCTCGAATTTCTGTTCTACAGCTACAAACCCAAGTTCTGGTGGTTTGAAATTTTCACTACTGTAATGCGATTGGCGTTGACTGGCGGGTTGGGCCTGGTGAAGCCCGGATCTGGGACCCAGCTGTGCGTTGGGATGATGATGACGATGGTGGGCATCATCGTGACGAGCGTTACACAGCCTTACACTCACCATCGCGACAATGTCTTGGGGGTGCTGTCCTTCGTCCAGATCTTCCTCGTCATGATGGCTGCGCTTGTGATCAAAACTCGCATCGCGCAGAACGACACTTACGATGAAAAGTACCTCGGATGGCTGCTCATCGGGGTAAATTTGTTGGTCGTGATTGTTGCGATTTCTTGGGGCTTGATCAAGTTTTTGCTGATGCAAGAAGAAGGTGAGCGAGCGAGCCCTTGTGTCAAAAGAGTGCGAAGCTATTTGTGCGAAAATTTGCTTTTCTTGGCTACATCCACTCAACAATTTTTGCTCGCTCGCTGCTCTCGTGCTTCGTTAAAAATGCGCCTCGCTTCGCTCGGCGCAGACGAATCAATGCTGGGCATGATCACGGATAATCGAGACCTGTTGATGGAGAATGTTGACCAGAGGGACACCAGAAGCACTAGCTTCAGGTTCACCGAGAAGGGCGAAGATGCCGACGACATTGAATTGAGTGTGCGCAAGGGTGGTAATGCCAATATGAATATGAATATGAATATGCCGAAAAGATCAAGCTTGCTGAAAGGTGGAGCTGGAGCTGGAGCCAAGGGGCCGAAGCGCAACTCGATGCAGAACAACAAACGCCTCTCCGCTACAACGTCAAAACAGAGAACATTCCAATCGAGCATGAGCGACATCACTGAGGACCAAACCTTGGACCGAAACTCGGTGCAAATGGGGGGACTCCACAGGATCTACCAAACAGACGATGACAGCAGGAACAGCGATATTGGCGAATCGATCAACCCCATGGCGAACGCGCAGGGGAAGCAGTTCGATGCCAAGAAGAGGTCGAGTCAAGCAGCAGCGGCAGAGCGCGGAAGCAACAACATTGGCAACTTGGCGAGCTTCTACGAGGAACGGCCAAGCACTATGACGCACGTTGTTAATCCGTATTATGGCGACTACTGGTACGACGAGGACGGCAAATATTTCGACAAGAATGGGAAACCAATGTTCAGCTCAAGCTCAAACTTAAAAGATGGGGGTGAGGGACCTGGGGGGGGGGGGCAGGGCATGATGGGGGGGGCTGGTGAGCTGGCGAAGGAAATTGCCAACAAAAGGAATGCACAGAAGGGGGGAGGGGGGAGGGGCGTTGCAAACAGCATGGACATCGGCGATATTGACTCAACCTTTGCGGAGAGGGGAAGCGAAGTTAGTGGTGTTAATCCCATGGCGAGAAAGGTCAATGGGGAGAAAGGAGGCTGGCTTAAACAGATGGACGTCGCAACGGGTTTTTTTTATTTCATCAATGAAAAGACCGACGAGACACAGTGGCAGGTTCCAACGAGCGCCGGGTACGAAGGTGTCGATGACGTGCCCACGTATGTTGAGGATACGATGATGGTGGAGGGAGGAGGGGGGGGGGGTGGAATGAGTGGTGGATCTGGAAGAAGTAGGACAAAAACTTGGGTGAAACCGAGTGAGCCGAGGGAAAACAAGAGGACGCGAATGAAAAACCTTTTCAAGAAGCGAGGCTCAACCGGAATATAGAAGTGAATGAGAAGTTTCCGGAGCAGCGAGTTGGGATTCGTAATTAGATGAAGGAGTCGCAGCAGCAACAGCAGATGGCGAAAATTAATCAGGAAGTTATTAGTTGTATCTCTTGTTTTTGTCCATATTTAATCCTCCGCCAATTGCATCAAAAAATGGTTTATTTCTTCTTCATTTTGTCCTCGAGCTGGAAGCTCCTTCTCCTTCTCCTTCTCCTTCTCCTTCTCTGCTACTGTTAGCGCTTCACATCCCGTTATCCGTGACGTCCTGCCTATCGGCATCGCTCATGTTGGCGCCCAGCCACTCGATGAGCGGGGAGGGTCCGCTGAAGGTGGCGATCATGGCCTCGGTGAAGCCCCCCGGCTCCTGCACCGCGGTCTTCTCGAACGTGAAAACCTGCATCCCGCCCCTGTCCTGGAGGCCGAGGAACTCGCACAGCCTGGCGCGGAACGCGCACATCTCGCCGCCCCAGCTCTCGAAGCCCGCGAAGAGCGCGTCCAGCCCGCTGCGGGTCGTGACGCCGGCCATTATGGCCTGCTTCACGGCAAAGAGCGTGGTTGAGACGGGGGCAGGCCCCTCCTGCAGGTACAGGAACGCGCGCACGCACGCGACGTTGGGCACCGAGTTGATCGCGGGCCTGTGCCCGGCCTCGCGCAGGTGCTCGATCTTGCTGATGAGCTCAGTCGGGTTCAGCGTCTCGTAGGCGCAGCCAGGGCCGGCAAAGAGGTGCTCGAAAGGGCCGAGGGCGAAGGGCTGCGAGCCGGGGATGTAGTTGAAATTTTCCTGGGGAGGAAGGGTGGGCGGCATGCAGGGGCTGAATTCGCTTCGACTACGTTTGAGTCTCGAAGCCGGTTCGTATTGAGGCAAAAGCTAACAAATGACGACGAAAAATTATGGAATGTTTTTTTTTCCCAGCGTCGGATTGATTCTTGTATCTAAATTCAATCTTTCCTGTCTGTCCTACCATACCCATACCCATCATCATGCCAACCCCTCACGAAAAAGCAATCGCTTCGATGAATAGTGCCTCGAACAACTTCAGTGTAACGATTGTTTGCACGTCAGATGATCACCAAGCCAACTACTGGATGTCTCGATTGTCCTCCACTGTTTGTCACGCTTCTGCTTCCTCTTCCAAATTCCCTATGGTTTTGGCGGTTTCTGAAGACTGGTCGGCAGGTGGTGCTGGTAATGGGTTGGGGACACTGTACGCCTTCCAGAAGGCTGCTCTTCTCGCAACCAAGCTCCACTCTGTTGACCTCGCCACCCTCCTTCACAACAAAGAAATCTCCGTAGGTCTCTTCCACACTGCTGGAAAGGGCACCCGACTCGCCCCCCTGCCAGCTTCTGAAAACAACAATAAACCCGGAGTGAAGCTTCCAGTTTCCACCCCCTGCACTGCCTCTGACGGAACGAAGACCAACGTTAGCCTCACAATTCTCGAGGCGGTCATCAAGCAAACGGCAGTTTATGCGCAGTCACGGCTGGGCCGACTGAGTGTGTTTTGGGGTGATCAGGTGAGAGTTTTAACCACAAAAATATGAAAAACACAAAAAAATATATAAGGCAATTTTAAACTGACAATATCGTTTCATGCAGGTCTTCGTCCCTTCCGAACCAGTCGATACCCCACCCACCCACCACGTTGACATCATGTGCACTCTCGGCGCAATGACCTCTCGTGAAGAATGGGCCGAGCGCGGGTTGGACAAGTACGGCGTAATTGCTGTCTCGGAGAAGGATGGTGAAGCCGCACAGGTCGAGAAGGTCGGTTACGACACCGCAATACTGATGCTAAAATCCCTCTCGCCGGTCAAGCAGGTCGGTCCCTCGTTGGGAAGTTTCTCGGTTTCTTCCCCCATGCTCACGGCGCTAATGGACGAGTTCCAAGCGGAGATTTCTTCCCACCAGGGCAAGTTGGACACCGACCCACACTTTTGGATGCCAATGACACTGAAGGAGGAGGACTATAAGAATTTGATGAAGTCGAAGGGCGTCGACGAAGCTACGAGCTCCGCGCATTACAAGAGGATTGGGTTGATGAAAGAGAAATTCCTACAAGGGGTAAAAGGGGATAATTTGGGCTTGTTCGGGGCCGTGAATGTGGGCGCAAATGCTTGCTGGTGGGACTACGGGCAGGTGAGCGAGCGAAGCGAGCGAGCCTTGTGACAGAGGAGTGTGAAGCTCCGTGCGAAATTGCTATACATGGCTACATCCACTACTGAACTAACCTACTCAACTATTTTTGCTCGCGTTATTCGCTGCTCTCCTTCCATGTTGAAAATGCGCCTCGCTTCGCTCGGCGCAGCTGAAGCTCTACAGCAAGAACAATTTGAAGCTGCTGGAGGACTCGGAAGATAGCAAGTTGCTGCGGTCATTTTTGAACGTCGAGCGGGGGGTGTCGGCAAACTCGGAAGTTTCCACAACTGAAGTTGACAACGTTTCGTGCGTCTCCGCGTCGGAAATCAAGGTGAGCGAGTGCGAAGCGACTAACCCACTCCTAACCCACTCCTAACCCACTCCTAACCCATTCCTAACCCACTCCTAACCCACTCCAAACCCACTCCTAACCCGCTCGGTTCAGTCGGGGAACGTTACCCAGTCAGTCCTGAGCTGCGTAAACGCGTCGACAATTAGCGCGAACGGCGCGATCATTGTCAACGTAACAGCTAAGAACATCACAGCCGGCAAGGGCGCCATTTTGTATAACATTGTCGATGCGAGTGAGGGGGGGGTGGTGGTGGGGGAAGGGGAAGTTCGGGTCGGGGTGTTCGACAGCTCGGGGAAAATGTCGGTGGTGAATTCGAGCATGGGCATCGACGGTGGGCAGGCGTGGAAGAACGTGGTGGCTGGGAACGATTCCAGTTTTGAGGCCATTCACACTAGTAATAGGGATAGCGACGTGTCAGCAATTGAAAGTCAGAGGTCGAGCTTGCACAAGAAGATGAGCCAGAGTTGGAAGGAGGGCGAGTTATGAAAAAATAATAAAAAATTAAAAAAGATCCTCTTTATTTTGGGTTTCAAACATCGGGGGCGCTTGGAACCACGGTCACTCTAGTAATGAAATCACCTTTCTGGACTTTCTGAACGACAACCCCAGTTGCCACCTTCCCCTGAACAGAAATGTCCTTTACCTTCTGCCTGACAATCACCCCTTTATGGGTGATGATGAGCACCTCGCTATCCTCAGTAACCTTGGTCAAGCAAACCATCTTGTCCCCGTCCCCCTTCTCGTTCTTCTTGAATTTGATCGCAATCGACCCTATCCCCCCCCTGTTCTGAGTTCTAAAATCGCCGATTTTTACCCGCTTCCCGTATCCCTTTTCCGTGATCACAAGCATGAACTCCTCCTTATCCTTCTTCGCCGCGGACGAGCCAGAAATAACGCTCATCCCAGCAATTTCATCCCCCTCCCTCAACCTCATACTCCTAACCCCCCGACTCGTCCTACTCGTAAACCTAAGATCTTCCGTTGCATCGAACCGCATCGCCATCCCGTTCTTGCTCCCAAGGATAACAGTTTCCTTGGCGCTCGCGTCGACCCCGCCAACCTGCACCCAGTTAAGGTCGTCGCCGGGTTCGACCTTGCAGACTTGTACCCCTCTCCGGGTGAACCTGTAGTTGTCGAGCTTGGTCTTCTTTATCCAGCCTCGCTTGGTTGTGGTGATTAGGTAGGGGCCTGGGTAGGAGCCTGGGGATGCGGCCGCTGAGTCTGAGTCTGAGTCTGAGTCTGAGTCATCGTCGTCGTCGTCGACATCATTATCCTTGTCGTCCGCCGCCTTCTCAGTAGCACTAACGCACTCACTCGGAATCGGGACAACGCAACTAACCTCAATATCCCCTCCCTCCTTCCCGTCCTCCGTAACTCCATCCAACCCCCTATCAACAAACTGTCTCGGCAGAACGTCCTGGATCTTCGTCCCCTTTGCCGTCCGCCCCCCCTCGGGAACTTGGAATCCCCGCAGGACCCAGCCGACACCGCGGGGGTTCACGAACAGGACCAGGTCGTGGTTCCTACACGTGAAGCAGTGGTCGATGGCCGTGGGGGCGAGGATCTCGCTCCCGCTCGGGTCTGCCACCCCCATCGCGTTTGCCGTCCCCATCTTTCCTCGTGTGCCGCGCCGTTGAGCCTTGAAGGTTTCGTCGACTCCCATCCTTTTTACCTTTCCCTCGCTGGTAACCACGACGACGACGGAGCCGTTTTCGACGAGGGACATTTCGAGTTTTGTTGGGTCGGCGTCGGCGGAGAAGTCGAGGGAGTCGAGGGGCTGGGGCTGGTTCTCGCCAGCACCACCACCCATTTCTCCCCCTCCCTTTCCCTTTCCCTTTCCCTTTCCCTCTCCCTCAGAGCTCATCCCCGTGATCCCAAGTATGGTCGTCCTCCTCCCTCCCTGTCCAAACTTCCCCCTAATATACTCAAGGTCCTTAAGGATAACCCCATACGCAACGTCCGGGTCCGTGAGTATCCTCTCCTCCTCCTCAATTCCCCTCTTTAGTTCGGCCAGCTCAGCCTCAAGCCGATCCGAGTTAAGCTTCGTAAGCTGACTAAGCTTCAGGCCTAGGACTGCGTCAGCCTGCCTCGCGGATAGTCGACAGCTCACGCCCGAACCAAGCGAACCAAGCCCAGCAACCTCCAACCCCATCAACTCCCCCCGAGTCTCCCCCACAGTCCCACTACTACCTCGAATAAGCCTAATAACGCTGTCGAGGCCTTTTGGGTCAACGACAACTGCAATAAGTCCAGTAACGACTTCCCGCCGTTCCTGAAGGCGAGTCAGCGCGCGGTGGGACATTCTCCGGAGGCAGTGGAGGCGGAAGTCGAGCCAGTGGACCAGGGCTTCTTTTAGGGTGAAGCGGGAGGGTTTTACTGGGGGGTGGCGGGTGGGGGTCCAGGGTTGCGTGGGGGGTTGGG
>BRYC01000254.1:32642-60884 GCA_030267985.1 Parmales sp. scaly parma | reverse complement strand
CCTCTCCCCCTCCCTCTCCCTCTCCCTCTCCCTCGTCAGCTGGCTCTTTGAAAGCCTTCTTCGCCCCGCTGTCTTTATAGCGCTGGCGGATCTGTGAACGGGAACGGGTTAGAGTTGTATTTTTTTGCGCAATCATATTAACATTATTCTTTTGGTTACATCCACTACTAAACTAACCCACTCAATTCTTTCGACTCGCTTCATTCGTTTTGCTCTTGCTTCATTAAAAATGCGGCTCGCTTCGCTCACGGGCTCACCTGCTCCTTCATCGCCTCTCGCTCGTCACGATTATTCTCCGTAATCCTCATGAAGTCATCACGGCTCAAAACGATCAATTCGGTAAAAGTCCTTGCCCTGATGCTCGCCGTTCTCCTCCCGTGGGTGACTAGCGCAATTTCCCCGAAAAAATCTCCCTTTTCCAATTCCTTCACAACCTTCTCCACAATCTCAAACTCCAGACCACTTTCGCTCTCCTCGCTGCCACCGCTCTTTTCAGTCGGGGCGCGCATCCGAACCATTTGAGATTGCTTCCGGTTGAACAGTTCTTTCCCAACCTTCATCATGCTGTCCATCGAGTTAATGCTTTGAAAGCTGCTTTCAATCTTTACGAAATCATCGTCCTTTTTTTTGGCCCTCGGCATCTCAATTATCACGTCGCACTTGCCGCTCTGGATGAAGAACATTTCGGAGCCAAACTCGCCCTTGACAATGACGTAATCCTTGGGCATGTATATGAGGGTCTGCACGGCCAGCACCAAGTGCTGTACCACGTCCGCGGGGCGGTTGTTGAACATTGGAACCTGCGCCGAGCGAAGCGAGGTGCATTGTTAATGAAGCAAGAGCAAAACGAATGAAGCGAGTCGAAAGATTTGAGTGGGTTAGTTTAGTAGTGGATGTAGCCGTCTGTAGCAATTTGGCGAGATTCATCGCAGTATTGCTCGTCTTCATCAAGGCTCGCTGGCTTCGCTCGCTCACCTTTGTAATCATGTCTGAGAAGAGATACAGGTAAATTTCCTTCGCGAGGTTTGTCGAGAGTTCGGGGACAAAAGTCAGTATTGCGGGCCGACCGTCAATCGAGTGGTGCTCGTCCCAAACGTACTTGTAGAAGAGGTGGATTCGCTCTTGCAAATTCTGAGGCAGCCCAAGTGCGTCCATGCTCTCGTACAGGTCCGTCATCTTCTTCCGGAACAGATTTTGCGCCGCACTGAAGTTGTTAATGCTCATGCTCACTTCTCCGAAGATGAAGGCCATGATGATCGCGCCGAGCACAATGGCAACGCTCGCCACCATCCTCTCTTTCTTGCTTTGCAGCTCCAGGCTCTCTCCCATGATGAGCATCACGGCCTGGTAGAACGAGTGAAAGTACCACTCGTTGTACAGATCGAACGCTTCGATCTCCGGGATGAAAGTGCTGTTGTTAATGATGAGTTCTCCATTCTCTCCCAACGTCTTCACAAACGCTTCGTCTCCAAACTCCTTGTCGATCTGCGCCGAGCGAATACTATGTTAGTTTAGTTTAGTTTAGTTTAGTTTAGTTTAGAGTTTGCGATCGGAGACTGAGTGAGACTCACCTGGAACCAAACAGGCTCTATGGTCTCGTCCACAAACACAAACCTCTCCTGCACCTTGTCCTGGCTGATGTAGAACCAGAAGCACGCGTAGTAGTGAATGATGACGAAAATGATCAAAAAGAGGCTGAAGAAATTGATCAAGTTGTTGTATCTGCTATACATCAGGAACTGTTGAGCGTTGAGCGTTGAGCGTTGAGCGTTGATCTGGGGGTTAGATTGTTTTCCTCGCTGAGCTGCGCTGCTCTCTCTCTCTCTCTCTCTCTCTCTCTCTCTCTCTCTCTCTCTCTCTCTCTCTCTCTCACCTGCATCGCCTTGCTGTTCATATTCATTGTGCGCATAACTCGAAATATCCTTAATAACCGAAACAGTCGCGGGATGCGGGCTACTTTGATGATTTTTAGCGAGTTCAGATTGTCGATTGAGCCCTTCAACCCTATTAGCAATAAAGGGGAAATGGCCAAAACGTCAATGGCAAACCAGCCCTTCACGTATGTTCTGGCTATTTCCTTCCGGTCAACAACAATTTCAACGTCGTCGCCGTAGTAGCCCTTTTCCCCCTTTTGGATGCTAATATTAAATTGCAGCAGGATGTCCAACAAAAATATAATGTCAACGAATAGGTCGATCGCCTCAAGCATGTGTTCGAAGCTGCTTTAGGTTAGTGTTGTGGTTGTGGCAACACATCACGAGGGGGGCGGCTCAAACCTCAATTTACATTTACTCACCTGTTCTGCACCTTAATTCCAATCTCGGGGCTAAAAACCAAGCTGTACGGCACCATGAAAACTTGGAAGAACACCAACACTGCGATCAGTATTTCCCAGTACCTCACCCCCCTGCTGCTTGATGACCAAACAAAAATGCCGCAAATTTTGCTTTTTTCCAATTCCATCATTTTTTGGTATTCCTCGAACTTCTTAGTCTGGTCCTGATCCTTGAACTCCTTGATTTGGCTGGTCTTCTTCCTCAATTTTAGCTGGTCGACTAAATTTTCGTGCTTCGCCTCCTGCTTTTTCTTCAAACGAATCTTCTCCTGCGCCTTCTCACCAGCAGCGAGCGGTTTCTTTCCACTGATCCCCCCCAAGGAGTTTTGTCTCCTGCTACCAGATGACCGCCGAGCGTTTGGAAGCTCTGGGACAGTATCAGCTTCCTCGGCTTTCATTCCGAGTGAATGCCTTAAACCGATCATGCGCGCTGCGGCTTTGAACTTTGCCTTTGGGGCAATGTTTCTCATTACTTTCATGCTGTTCGCCCTGACTCTGCCCGCGATTGTTGGACTCCTCTCCTCCTCTTCTCCTTCCTCTATTCCCCAAGTCTCCGCCGCCCGAATACTAATCTGATTCTCGATCCCTCCTCCCAAGTTCAAGTTGCGACTGGATGACGGAGGGGTAAGCGCTAAATTCACCCGACTCATGCCAGTTGAAACCATCGGGCGGTCGACGGGCGGTTTGGAAATTCCCATAACACTTTCAGCTATGCCCTTTGCTCCGTCCAGCAAGCTGCTAATTGATCCACGCCGTTTGCTAACTGTCTCGATTATTGTTGCTTGTGCTGGTGCAGAATCCACTTCGGCTTTCGACGATTCGTGGTGGGAATTTTGCTTCTTCTTGTCTTTCTCCGTCTGTTGGACGAGTTGTTCTTCTTTGAACTTGTTGAGGTCTTTCTCGACCTGGTGGAATGCTAAAATTGCGGTCTTATTGGTGGTCGTTGTTTCGTCTCTGAGGCTGTTGTTATTAAAGGGTGTCGAGGAGGCAGAAGACTCATTACTCGAATTGTCAATTTCGTTTCGGAATGAGTTGTCAATTTCGCTGGGATCTATAGCCAGTCCCATGAGGTTCCGAATGCTGGACGGTCGATTGTTTGGGTTGAGCTTTGGAGGCATTATACTTCAGAGAGTTGAAGTGGAAGAGTTGATATTAGTTGATGTTGGTGAAACTCCTCTTTGAAGTTTTAATGAAACCAGTTATGATTTGGGGAATCATTGCATGAAAATATAGAGCGCGAAGCGATAGAAGCTGATTGGAAAAGTCAGTATTTCGTGATCTGGACATATATGCTATATATAGCATACTTGCCAAACAAAAGTATTAAAAAAATTTAGAGATCTTCACATAATGCATAAATTGCTTAAAAAACAATTTTTTGTTATATCCCAACACGATGGCTGCATTGACAGAAGACCTCTTATCTGAAAAGCTGAGGGATTCACTGGGAGAGTTCAGGGATTCTTGGAACGAAGCATTGAAAGAAATAAATGATGATGCTCACAGCATAATCAAGAAGCGAACGAAATCGATTATTGAAGAAGTAGCCAAACGCAGCACCGAGAAGGCCGAGATCAAGCAGCTGCATCGTTCGATTGCTGCCGATGCTGCCGAAGAGGGCGAGAAGCACATGCTGGACAGCCAAACTATACACAACAAAAGAAGAATGTCTGCTGTCGTCATGGATGCCGCTGAAGCTTCAGCTCACAAGGTTGATGATCACTGTGATAACCATGTAAAAGTCCCGACGGACTCTCACCCTGACTGGCAGGTTGAGGCCCGCACGCGAGGAGCAAGTGTTGCGGGAGACGCTGCCACATTTGTGGTTGAACGTGCTGACCAAAGAGAAAAAATGGCTCTAGCGTCAAGTGATGCTGTGAAACAGGCGATTTACAAGGGCCACATAGATCACCATAATTGAATCTACATATAGGACCCAAATAGAGTAGCTTCAGTCAAAAAATTCTGTTTTTACATGTTTATTTTCTTCCTAAAAATTTCAGTTGTTTGGGTTCACCATGTTCCCCCCGCTGTTCCACGCCCCCCCACCCAAGAATCGATGCCTATTTTGTTTCCACCAACCCTCCGCTCGCTCCTCGTCCCAATCGCCCTTGTCGAACAAAATTGTGATGGCCATTTCACTCGCATCCGGCTCTCCAGCTCCTTTCTTCCCAACCAGTAGCATCACTCCTTTATCTACACTTCCAACGTCATCCTTCCTCCGCATGCTACTCGGGTCAAAATTCCTGGCGTCTCGCACCCTGAACCTTCCTTTTTCTGCTGACGAAGACTTGTCAAAAAATGGAACTTCTCCGCTCTCGAACTTCTCGTAAGGTTCTTTCAACACCTCAATTGCAGTCTCAAAGAGGTTTTCCATTTCGTTGATTCTCTCGTTAGCGCCGCCCCCGCCCCCACCCCCACCCCCACCCTCGCCTCCGTTTACATCACTCGTGATCAATCCACTCAATGCAAATTCCGCTGCTTCCAGCGCACTGCTAGCGTGAGCCATGATTCCCTCCTGATTCTGATGACCGGTAAAATCCCAGTTTTTTGTCTTCGTTTTCTCCTCCTCGAGCTTCGCAAGCTCTGCCTCGAGATTCTCTGACGTGTAGCAGGGCTCTACTTCGTAGCTCTCGTCTAGATTGTCATCCCCCGACGCCTCTCCCTCCTCGGTCTCCTTTGAGAAGTGGTGGTGATTTCTGTCCAGCTGGTCGAACGCATCGCCAACCCCCTCACCCTCACCCTCTCCTTCCTCGTCGTCCTTCTGCTCCCACTTGCTCGACTCGAGCTCGGCAAACACGTCATCGATCTCTTGCATGACACTGGCATCATTGACGAAATCTGCTTTGCGCCAGTCTCTCTTGCCGCCGTTTCGATTTGGCTGCTGTTTCTTCTGGGGGGGAAGCTTATTATTTTGATTTTGCTTTTGTTTTTGTTGGTGGGGTGTTGGTTCTTGTGTCGGCGGTCCACCATCCTCGTACAGCCAGAGCAAGGATCGGTCGTTCTCGTTGTCAATGCTTTGGGGGGGTTGAGGCTGTTGGTGATTTCGGAATTTTTTTGATTGCTTTATATTTTGCTGCTGCTGCTGCTGCTGCTGCTGCTGCTGTTGCTGTTCCTTCTGCTGCTTTTCCTTCGCCTTCTTCTTCTTCAGCGCCACGCCTGGATCCAAACCGAGGGCTTTCATTACTTTCACGTACTGCTTCTCGTCCATGTCTCCGAAGCCGTCGTCGCCGCCTTCGTCCTCATCCAACGCAGCCTGCTCGGCCAGTTTTTGTTTCGCACGGTAAACTTCCAGCTCGGCCTCGTTGCTCACTCCAGCCTCGGCGGCAGCACTCCTCCCTCCCTTGGGCTTGCTCAGTTTCTCGAGAGCTTGCGCCTGCGCCGAGCGGAGCGGAGCGAGGCGCATTTTTAATGGATCAGGGGGGAAGCGAGCGAGCCAAAAAATTGAGAATATGTTAGTTTACTCGTAGCTCGTATTCTCATCTTCATCAAGGCTCGCTCGCTTCGCTCGCTCACCTGCTGATTCAAATCAACGCCTTTCATACGTTGTTTCTTCTTCATTCTAATTTGCGATTTCAGCTCGCCGATCTCACGAGTAGCTTTCCTTATGTCTGCCTCTTCCTTCGCGATTTTTTCCAGCTCCTTCAGCTCAGCAGCCTGTTTGTTCTTCTCTGCGGCCATGGCGTGAGCGGCCTTTGCTTTCTCCCACGAGTCCTTCGCCGTCTTGATCTGCGGTTTGCCCGTGAATCCTTCCAGCGCTTTTTGTTCCTTCTCCTTCACAAGTGCTAACCTCTTCTTGTCGCGATTCTTGATCCACTTCTCCTGCCGACGATAAACGGCAGAACCTGGTCCCTGTTCGAGGACGGAGTTTGCAAGAGGGGGTTGAGTATCAATAGTGAGGGGTTGCATCTTCATTTGCATTTCGTCATTGTCCGAATCGTAGTCGGAAAGCGAAATGTCACTGCTATTGATGCTGCTAGAATCGTCATTAGAGCCCTCATCCACATGTTTGCTCAAATTTGATGCCATGGAATTCATTTTGCTCTGCCTTTTCTTTGCGAGCAGTTGCTCAAACTCTGCCGCGGCGTATTCCTCGCTGTCGGAATCCGAGTCGCCTTTGCCTTTGTCTTTGAACACCCCGTCAATTGCGTCGAGATACTCGTCGAAGACCCCCCCGTCATCATTGTCGCTGTCTAAAACTGGTTTGGGGGGGAGACCTAAACTAAAGTCCGGTTGAACCGTTTCCGCCTCGTCCACCGCCTCAATAATTTTGTGCTTCCCCTTCCCTAACTTCTTCTCCAGCAGGTCAATCTCCTCCTGCAGCGTTCTAGTTGCGGCAGCCTCCTTCTCCATCTTCATTTGCATTCTCGTTTGCTTCCGCTCTTCCTGCTTCTGCTTCAGGATGTCTGGAGCGATGTTATTCTGCAAGTGATTATCAATATTTTTCGAGCTCAAGCTCGTCATCATGTCTCCCCTTTGCTGCTGCTGCGGCTTCTCCAAAAAATTGAACAAATCGCTGGCCTCCATCCTAATCGGCCGGCTGTTTCTCTCCCTCCCAGCACTCCTGCTAACCTGATTCCTCCCCTGCCGCCGGTTCATTTTATTTACGTAATTCACGTCTTTCAGCTCCGCGGCCATGGTCTTCTTGTTCAAATCGTGATGAACGTAACCTCCGCCCGGGAGCGGCATGGCCTTGAAAATTCTGGCTGATTTTTCCTTTTGCTCGGTCTCGTGGATCAAATCCGCGCGCTTAAGCTCGTCCAAACGGGCGCGCTTCACGCCTCTGAGCTCGTCGGGGTTGAACAAAATCGGGGTGGGGTTGGATTTGATTTGTGGATTTTGCTTCTGCTTGCTCTGCATCGAGCCTCCCCGGCGCTGCGCCGAGTGAACGTCATTGTTAATGTTGGTTAAGTGGTAATCGCACTCCACAAGGCTCGCTCACCTGCTGTGCCAATTTTTCTTGCTCTTTCTGCTGCTCAGCACCCTCTCGAATCAAAATCTCAAAGTCAATCTCACGTTGCCGCTGGTCATTCTTGATGTTTTGCTGTGCTCGCGATCTAGTGTCGGCCTTGATCTGCTGCATCAGATTGAATGCCCTGACCTCTTCCTCGTCCGGCTCTACTTTGGTGCGTCCAGACACGAGCTTCACCTTGGACGAGCCGTACCGCTCGGAATTCTCTCTCCGAGGGGATGTTATGGGTGAAATTGAGGGTGTGGCAGGTTTGTTGGATTTTGATTTGGGGTTGGGGATGTGATAGCTGTCGAAAGTAATGTCGGCCGAGTTGTGTGCATGGCTGCGGTTTTGGATGTGGTTGTGGTTGTGCTCGACCTGAACAATTTCGTTGAGATTATTGGACGCCATTGGTTCGACGGCTACGCCAGAAATAGCGGAGTCGAGGACGCTTTTTAGTCTATCAGACGCGCCAGAGTTGAGGTCGAGGTTCACGTCAACGGCTTGTAGCTTCTGGAAGACGAGGTTGGACTTCTTCTTGATCTTGTTCAAATTGTTGATGTTATCGTTGTCCACCTTTTCCTTTTCGGCAGAATTGATTTTGGCTCTCTTCTTCTTCTTCTCGAGCTGTTTGGATAATTTTTCCTGAGCCTCGGCTGAAGCGTCCATGCAGTGCTGCTCGGCAAGCCGGAACCGGGCATCTGCCGAAGAGGGGATCTCGTTGTAGTGGGCTTGATCTTCGTTGAGGAACATTTTTGACTTTTGGTTTTGGCTTTGGCTAAGGCTTTGGCTTTGGCTTTGGTTTTGGCTTTGGCTTTGGGGAGGAGGAGAGTAATTGTCGTTGGGATCGTTGCCATCCTTCATATTCGTCATGTAGTTCTCAAACAACGAAATGTGAGCCTCGGCATCGGAGAGCAAAGCCACACCCCGAGCTATTGAGTCGGAGACGATATCGCCGGATTTTAAAGCCGATGCAACCATGCCTCGGTGGCGGGGTTGGCGGGGGGGGTGGGCTTGAATAATGTTGTTGGAGGCCTCATTCTCCTTCTCCTTCTCGTTGAGAGAATTCAAGAGCTTTTTGGAGCGGCGCTCAGCAGATTTTGCTCGCACCCAGGCAAGGGTGTCTGCGACAGATTGATCTTTCTCTTGTTTTGGTGGTGGGATCTGGTTATTTGATTCTTTCGAGGCAAGCTTAACGGGGAGAGCGCCATTCTTGGGCTGACGACCGGTTGGCTGGTTGAGTCGGGCTATCGAAGCTTCATGGGAAGCCATCAGTCCGACAGTGTTTGGAGATTCCAAGGCTTCGAGCTTGGAGTAGAAGCGTTGGGGGGCTTGGGAGTTGATTTTAAGTTTAGGGGGTGGGGGTGCAGAGCCATTATTGACTACTGGCCCGCATATGGGGCCTCGCTTTCCTGGCATATTATAGCGATCTTGTTTTGCTTGAGTTGCCAAGTTTGAAAGTTGAGAAGGAAGTTTAAAATCCCTTTTATTCAATATCAATAAAGAAAAACTTGATTTTATTAAATTGTGTTGATACTAAGATCGTAAATACAGTTTATACCAGTTCAGTATTTTCAGATCTAAAGCGCCCTACTTCTTGGCCTTCATGGTCTTCTCGTCAACAGTGACACCCTTGATGACTCCAACAGCAACAGTCTGCCTCATGTCGCGAACGGCGAAGCGTCCGAGAGGAGGGAAGTCCGTGAAGCTCTCCACGCACATGGGCTTGGAGGGAACAAGGTCGACGATGCAGGCATCCCCGGCCTTGACGAACTTGGGGTTGGCTTCGAGGACCTTTCCACTGCGCCTGTCCATCTTCTCCTTGATGAGCTGGAACTTGCACGCAACGTGCGCTGTGTGGCAGTCCAAAACGGGGGAGTAGCCGTTTCCGATCTGCCCGGGGTGGTTCATGACGATGACCTGCGCCTCGAAGACGGCAGCTCCACCGGCGGGCTTGTTCTTGCTGTCGGAGGCAACGTAGCCGCGCCTGAGGTCCTTGACGGCAACGTTCTTGACGTTGAAGCCAACGTTGTCCCCGGGGACGGCCTCGGCGAGGGACTCGTGGTGCATCTCGACGGACTTGACCTCGGTGGTGACTCCCACGGGGGCAATCATGGCGACCATGCCGGGCTTGATGACTCCGGTCTCAACGCGGCCAACGGGCACCGTGCCGATTCCTCCAATCTTGTACACATCCTGGAGGGGGAGGCGGAGGGGCTTGTCGGTGGGCCTCTTGGGGGGGGTGACCTGGTCGAGGGCCTCAAGGAGGTAAGGTCCCTGTATGGTTTGGGTGTGGTGAATTTGTGTGGGAGTTTTGTGTTAGTGTTGTTTTGTGATTTTGTTGCGTTGCGTTTGTGTTGTTGCTGTATTTATATATAGACCGCCCCCTCCCCTACCTTGTACCAAGCCATGTGGGGACTCTTGTCAACCATGTTGTCTCCCTCCCATCCACTGATGGGAATGAAAGGAATCTTCATGGGCTTGTACCCGACCTTCTTGAGGTAGGCGGACACCTCGGCCTTGATCTCCTCGTAGCGCTTCTCGTCGTACTTGACGGTCTTGTCGTCCATCTTGTTGCAGCACACGATCATCTGTTTGACCCCGAGGGTGAAGGCAAGGAGGGCGTGCTCGCGGGTCTGCCCGTCCTTGGAGATGCCCGCCTCGAACCCTCCCTGGGAGGAGTCGATGCAAAGAACGGCAACGTCGGCCTGGGAGGTACCGGTGATCATGTTCTTGATGAAATCACGGTGTCCGGGGGCGTCAATGACGGTGAAGGAGTACTTGGGAGACTCAAACTTCCAAAGAGCAATGTCAATGGTGATTCCGCGCTCACGCTCGGCCTTGAGGTTGTCAAGGACCCAGGCGTACTTGAAGGAGCCCTTGCCGAGCTCGGCGGCCTCCTTCTCGTACTTCTCGATAGTACGCTTGTCAATTCCTCCGCACTTGTAGATCAAGTGTCCGGTGGTGGTGGACTTTCCGGCATCGACATGGCCAATGACCACCAAACTAATGTGAACTTTTTCCTTTCCCATTTTGTTTTTGGAAGTGGTGTTTTAAAATTCTGTAAACTGTGGGGCAGCATGGGAGGGTGGGAGGGGGAGGGGGGGAGTAGGATTACATATATTTGAAAAGTGGAGCGAGTGTAGGGGGGAGATAAGAGTTAGTAAAAGTTTGCATGGAATAAGATTGAGTGAGTGTGAAGATCGGAAGGGTGAGGAGTTTGTGTGGGTGGCCCCGCTAGGATGGGAGTGGGGGTAGACAGACAATGATTCATTAGTGATGTGAAGCTTAACGTACATGAAATTAAATAAAGTCTTGTTATTAAGATGGGTGGCGCAAAAATAATTTCCAACTAAAATATAAAAAGCATGTGTGTTTGAAGCAACTGAGGCTCCACTGCAAAGACAATGCAAATACTTGCTCTATTTGGCTTCTGTATTTGTTTCCCTGGTATATCCTAGCAACTGGGAATACATTCCAAAAGGCTATTATGATTTGTATTGTTTCCCTCTACCTCTCGATGTTCAACGCCCTCTGTGAATTAACTTTCGAAAGTGGCTGAGCAAAGAGTTCGGAGGTGAGTCTCAATCCCTTTTATATATTAGTTCCCTCGTTTCACAGCCAAGCGCATCAGCTGATGATGCGTACTGGAACATAAATGAGGAAAATCAATTACTGTGGCAGACTGGCTCATTTGTGCGAACGTCCTTTCGGGGGCCGTTCAGCCGCCATCCATACCACTGACAATTTACTAACCAACAATCATATTATAGTGACGTTGCAGCGTTGAAAAAGCTTTTTGAAGACAATAAAAAAGAGATGGCTACGAGAACAGCACTCTCGAATTATTTTAGATTTGCTGAGATAATGACTAATCTTATCAGAAAGGTTTTTTTGTCATTCAACAATTTGGAACATTTGATTGGTGGGGTGGAGATCAAAAATTGGGACCCATTGAAACGCTCAGTTTCGGCCACCAAGAGCCAAAGATTTTGGGCTACAATCCACTAATGGGCGCAGTTCTCTGCTACTTGAATCAAGAGATTTTTGGATCAAACTCCAGGAGAGGGAGAAGTTAATTGGGAGAACATGATTTTTGGAAGTGATGTGTCAAGCATTTGCGCTGGAGGAGACGGGTCGGTAAATGCAAACAAATGTGAGATGTCAGGACTTTGGAAATTGAAAGTTTTAAATAAGAATCCAAATAACCACTTTCTATCATTTATCATTATGGTGTCCCCCTCTCCCCCTCTCTATACTGTGATGGCTTCGTATTTGCCCCCCACAGTCTCCTTCTTACTCGCAATGTGCTTTAATGTTGCGTTGCAAATGGCCTCTACCTCGATCCGACTGTCGCTGTTCTCGTCCAAATTTTCCACATGCTCCTGTATCAACGCAATCAGGCCGCTCAAGTACTTGTGCGTGACGCTCGAACAGTCGCTCTCGAAGTAGTAGAGATAATGGTTTAAAATCTCGACGAACAGCAACACGTTGCTACTACTACTCATGGCCGCATCTGCAATCTTCAGCGCTCTCTGCAAGCACTCCAACACCCGTCGGGGGTCCTTGTAGTTTGGGGCGAAGAAGAGGTGGCTGCACAACGAGACCATCCGGCATTGGTCCGGCTTCTTTAGCATTTTACTTGCGTACTGTGTCGTTTTCGTTATCAGCGCGTCGTAGTCGCTCTCCTCGCAGTTGTTGCAGCTGAGCAACGTTCCAACCATCATGACCAGCGCCCTGAGTTGGGCTTTGCTATCGGTCAGCTCGTCCTCATAGATGATGAAAGCCTGCGACATGAACTCGTAGCTGATGGCCTTGAAGCGGCAGTTGTCGGCGGATATTGCAGCCTGCAAGTACAACCTCAAGCTGCGCCGATCGAAGAAGGTGCGAAAACGAATTGAGAGGGTAAGTTTAGTTTAGTAGTAGCTCTTACTCTCGTCTTCATCAAGGCTCGCTCGCTTCGCTCGCTCACCTCAAGTCTGGGAAAGTTGTTGCCATTGCGGTGACGATCTCGTGAAGGAACTGGAACACCTTCCTGCAGCTCACGGTCGATGCCACGGGGGCGGCGGGAATGTCCAGCGGGGCGGGTTTGGGGGGTTTATCCCCCCCCTCCTCAACCGCCTCGACTGCCTTTTTGTACTCGGACTGTAATTCCTCATTCTTCGCAGTGGCACCGGCAATGCTCGCCTTGACTGACGCATCCGCGGCCTCTTTCGACTTGACTCGCTGCGCGAGGGCCAAGCCGTTGAACACCAGGGGGACGAGAGTGTGCTGAATCCGCTTCACGCCGCCCTGTCCGAACTGTTTCCTCGCCATGGAGAAGATTTTGAACTGCGCGTCGTTGTCGGTTGACGCCATTTGGTGAATCAGCCGGGCGACGAGAGTCTGCTCGTCGGCAAAATCTGCCGCGTTGGCACCGTTGGCCGCGGCCTCCTCGTCCCGCGTGGGGGGGGTGTCACCGTCCTTGGCCTCGTCCCGTAACAGAGGCGTGATGGCCGAGAACAGCTTCTCGATTTTCTCAATCGTGTCTAGTTTCGTCCCGGTGTGTAGAGTGCTGCGCACAAGAATGGTGGCAATGTTCTTCCTGTTCTCCCACGGCAGGTAGGTCAACAATTCGGAATACTGGTCGAGATCCAATACCTTTAATGCGAGTGAGCTGCGCCGAGCGAAGAAGGTGCTAAGGGGTTAGTAGTTGCTCGTATTATCGTCTGTACACTAGTTGTGCTTGCTCACCTTAGGGGAATCGACAGCAACTCCTCGATTTCGATGATTGCGTTCTCGTCCAAATCGGCGGTTTTCGTCTCCGACAAGACCGAAGCGCACATGCCCAAGCAGTGGTTGACATAATCGAGCCTGCCCGGGTAGCATTTCAGCGCAAATGTCATCAGCGCCGTTTGCAGCCGGAGGATTTCGGCCAATTCCATGTTCGTCTTCTCCTCAAGCACCTTGGTGATGCAGTCGTTGAACAATGTGAACGCCTTCAGGTCAGCTGGAATGCGGTCGGCGTTGCCGTCGCTAAAGTTGCTTAGGCGGTTCATCATATTCTGCAGAATAGTGCGGATGTTGACCTTCTCCTTGAGCTGGGTGCATGTGGTGAGGAAAGTTTCCAATGTGGCGAGATGGAACTCGTCAGGGAAAACCTGGATCAAACAGTCCATCAAGTAGGACTGCGCCATCGTATCCTTGCATCCGGAAACTTGTTCTAAAACACGGGGAAGAATGACCTCAGAATAGATCTGAGCGTCGACGCCCTCTAGCTGGGACAAACGGACTAAATTCGTGCCCACGAGCATCCTCAAGTCGTTGCGCTCTTTCTCGCGCTTCTTCCGGCCCTCCTTGGAGCCGCCACCCATCTGCTGGAGACGGACCCAGAGACGGTTCATCTCACAGAAATTGCTGAAGGCGGGGGATCGAATTTGAATTGGTTAGTTGTGCTGTGCTGTGCTGTGCTGTGCTGTACTGTACTCCGCTGAACCGATTTGCTCAGCCCCACGCCGTGGGCTGGACTCACCTCAACACAAACTCGTAAGCGTCGCTGACGTCTCCTCCGGAACCCTCATACTCAGACCCAGTGTCCGGGAGCTTGTCCCTTGAAGACTGGGACAGGTAGTTCCGGAGGAAAAGACCACGGGTCGGGTACTGGACGCACTTGACCATCTCAATCAAGTCTTTGAGAATGTCCTTGGCTGGAGCCTCGCCGGATTTTATGTACACAGATCCCACCGCGATCAGGAGGTAGAGACGAGGCACTACATTTGCACAGTGCTGAACCAACTCGTACAGCTCCACCATGGGCTTTCCGGACTTGTTGAGGGCCGTGAAGAAATCCTCCACATACCTCAACTCATCTAACACCTTCATGTACAGCTCATTGTAGTTTTTAGGGGTGAGGAGCGAAGTCTTCAGCTCACGCAGCATGGTGGCAGAGTGCTCAAGGACAGACTTCAAGTCGTTCGTGTCCATGCTGCGTTTCATGTGGAAGGCTGCAGATTTTACTGGGGGGCGAGATAATGGTGTTTTGGTGTGTGTGTTTTGGTGTGAGGAATTAAATTGAAGTGGGTTAGTCAGCAACTGATGGAGAGGCCATCTTGTGATACAAATATCGTACCATTTTTCGTAGCCTCTCGCAAATAGCTGACTTGCTCTTCCTGTGTGGTGGCAGCAGCGGAAGACATCGAAGAAGGCGGGGTGTCGGCTTTAATAAAATGTAGCCAGCTCTCCTAAATTAGTAAATTTGCAAGCAAAATTGAAGCAAAAAAAAAATTGTCTTCCCACAATTTACTTGTCCATGTAGGTTTGTTTGATGCCGGTATACGCAACGTTCGCGCAACTTAAGCCCAGCCCATTCAACTAACATTTTCACAACACATTTCCCCTCAAAATCATCAGCATTTTGCCATCCTTGCCTTAACCAATGTCGGACATTCCCCCTCCCACACGAATGAACCAACAGGTGTTCAAGGGCAAAATGAAAGCTGCTATTGGTGGTCATCGGTTGTTGAAAAAGAAGAGTGATGCTCTGAAGGCAAAATTTCGTGATTATGCAAAAGAGATTGCTTTGACGAAGGGAACAATGAGTGAAGATTCTTCTACAGCGTTTTTTTCTCTCACTCAGGCTGAATATGCTGCTGGAAACTTCAAGGGGAAGGTTGCGGAGGGAAACATGCAGGCCCTAGTTCGTGTGGGGGCGGGTGTGAATAATGTCGCGGGAGTGAAGCTGCCAATCTTCACGCCCATTGCGACTGAAGCGGTGAGAGAGAACCAATCTCTTGGTTTAGTTGGCGGTGGGAAAAAAATTGAGCAGAGCAAGGAGAAATTTACGTTGTTGCTCAACAACCTCATCAAGCTCGCATCTTTGCAAACGAGTTTCACAACGCTAGACGAGGCAATGAAAGTGACGAACCGGCGGGTGAATGCTCTTGAGAATGTCACAATCCCAAAAATCAAGAACATACTCGATTACATTTCCCGAGAGCTCGATGAGCTCGAGCGTGAAGACTTTACACGGTTGAAAAAGGTCCAGAAGAGCAAGGAGGAGAGGCTTGAGGCAGCCCAGAAAATTATCGATGAGGCGCTGGCGGAGGCCCGCATTCTTGGGCGCGAGTTGAAAATGGCAAATCTAAAAGAGGACGTAATGGGGACTTTTGACGAGATTGGTGGTGACGAGGAGGTTGTGTTTTGAGCGCAGATTTAAAAAATTTAGGGTAATTTACTATCGTCTCATTTTACATTACACGAGTCCAAGCCTCTTCAACACCGCCAGGTCCACCTCCAATTTTGTTGCTTGCGCGAAGTCCACCCCCACCTGCTGTCTCTTGTTTACCGCAACATCTACACCCCCCGGAGCCACATTTACATTCCCCACATCATCTCCATTTTCATTTTTACCATTCTCCTGCTTCTGCCTGAGCGGGTGCCTTTCTATGCTCTCCCTGACCAACTTCTCCACCCGCTCCGCTCCCCCCCCCGCTTCCCCCCCCGCTCCCCCCATCCACATGGACGCGAAAAATTCTGTCAACGCCTCCAATTCGTTCGCCAACGCGGGGTTTTTCTGGAAAATGTCTCCAACCTGTCCCCTCCCCTGCCCCTGAAAAAAATCCCCAAGAATGTCATTATTCGCCGCCTGCCTTTCTTTAACCTTCTTCTCCTCGAACATTAATTTGTCGTAACTTTGCCGCAACGCGTTCTGACTCGGTGGAAGAATCCTTCCTCCTTTTTCTTTTTTTCCAAACAACAACACGTGGTCGCCTCCGCTGCTCCCTTTTACCTCTACCACCGGCGGCGCCTTGTATGCCCACATAATCACGCTCCGATCCAAGCTCCCTGCGCTAACAACCATTTGTTTTGCTCCCGCTCCCCCCCTCCGCAAGAACAAAACGCTGCTCACGTGACTGGCATGTCCCGAATACCGAACAAATGGCGCATCCTCGACCAAACAAGGGAAATTGAACAACTTCACGCCCCCAAAATCGTCCGCAGTGGCCACGACATTCCCCTCCTTGCTCACCGACACCCCGTTCACGTCCGTTCCGTCACTAAAATCGGGCCAAATTCCCATGACGCAAAAACCAATCCCCATGCTCCATTTGTTCCAACATTTCCAGTCGTGCAGGTCCATCTGGCTCTTGTTATCTGTCTTCAGAATTATTTTTCCCGCCTCCTCTCGACTTTTAATCAACTTGCCCGTAGCCATGCTCCAAAACAGCAGCTCACCAGCTCCGCACGTACTTTGCAGCACCTGTCCGTCGACCGAGAAATCCAACTGTGTTATGTAACTCGTGTGGCCCTTCAGCCTCCTCTTGGGAGGGAAATTTTTGCTCAAACAGTCAAAAACGTCGATGAAGTTGTCGTGGCTTCCAGCCACCAGAAATTGGTTCGAGGGTGAAAATTTCACGCAATCCACATCCTCCGCGAACCGTTTGTGCTCCTTCAGTAAAGTCGGGCTTTGTTTTTTCCCTTCTCGCATCTCCAGAACGCCAAACACCTTCACGAACCCCCCGGCACACCCGACTGCCAATAAATTCCCATCGTGCGAGAAACTCAACCCGCAACACTCGTGGCCAGCCCTCACTCTAAGCACCGGCATGTTGCTTTTCTCGTGCCAAAAGCAGATCAACCCGTCTCTCCCGCACGATGCAAATGAGGCGATTGCCGAATGTGGGAACTCTGCCACCATATTAACATTCCTCGCGTGGCCCCCGGAAATTGGCACGCAGCTGCGCCGAGCGAAGCGAGGCGCATTTTTAATGAAGCAAGAGCAAAACGAATGATGCGAGCAAAAGATTTGAGTGGGTTTGTTTAGTAGTGGATGTAACCATTATTGTTTTGTAGCCATGTCGCGCACTCCATAGCGAGTATGCTCGTCTTCATCAAGGCTCGCTCGCATCGTCCCTCACCTCACAGTCTCCACATCCACCTTGTACAGAGTGCCTCCCTGTTTCCCGGCAATTGTCACGTTCCCACCCCCCCCGCAATTAATGTGCCGCACGCGCCCCCACAAGGCCTCCTCTGCGTGCTCTTTCGTGATCACCAAAATTCCCTCAGCAGCTCTACTCGGGTCAACAATGCTGTCCGGCAGATGTACAATCTTGCTCACGCTGAGTTCGAAAATGTCGCCATCTGTTCCATCTCCATCTCCATCTCCATCTGGGGTTGGCGCGTTCAGCCGCACCAGGCTGGCATTTCCCGTTCCAACCCACAATTCATCATTATCATTCCTTCCTGTTCCCACAGAAGTCGTCGCCCAAGCCATGCTCCAAATTCCACTGCTCTCGTTCATATTGAATGTTTGAAGTACGTTGCCCAAGCCTCCGTCGAAGACCAAAATCCTCCCGCACGCCGTCGAAACCAGAGCGTACTTTCCCCCCTCTTCCCCCCCGCTCCAAAGAAAACTCGTCAGCTCTTTCATGTCCCGCGGTAACACTCCTTTCTTTGTCCCCTCTATGTTATACGCTGAACCTGAACCTTTCCCCCCCCCCTCGTTTTCCACCACGCTGCTTAATGAAAAGCCGAGACGAGTGGATTTAGTTTAGCATATCGTATATATTTCTCGCTTCGTTCGCTCACCTCCAGTATTTCAAGTTCTTCCCCTCGCTCATTGTGACGAACTTGTTGTCGTCGGAGGAACCTCGTTTTTTGCTGGGGCGCCAACTTATTGTCGCAACGGAAGGCGGTACGCCGGGCGCCATACCAACACTCCCCATCAGCACGGGCGACGCGACTTCGCCTAAATTTACGTCGTTCCCGCCCCCCCCACTCCCCTTCAAATCGAAAATTCCGATGGTTTGGCTATTGTCCCCCCCAATGGCTATTAAATACTTTGACGACCCTCCCTCTTCGTTGCAGCCAGCAAATGACACGGCTTGGACTTGCCGCTCAAAGAATCCAAGTCCACACCGGTACAGCAAGCGCTGCGTGCTGACGCTCCACACCAGCGCGCAGCATCCTTCCCCCCCCCCCAACTGTCCGCTGCGCGAGTTTTTAATTATTAGTTTTTTTGTCTTTACCGCCTCGCAGATTTTATTTTTCGGTTCGCTCACCTTGCTGCTCTCCGTACAGCTCCTCCAATCTCCACTGCCACACACGTGACGTCGTCGTCGTGCTCTCGAAAGTGCATCTGCTCTGTTGTTGCTTCTTCTCCCTCCGTAACAAGTCTCTGCACGACCACAAGAGCGGCAACCGCATACACTACCCACCCCTTCTTTTCGCTATCCGCAAAATGGTGGGCATTGGAGGTCAAAAAGTCTCCCCTGAACCCGCAAACTGTCTTCATCTGCAACGAGGCGTTTGGGGCCTTGAACGATTTCTTGATTTCGTCAACGTTCCAATCGTCAGGTGGCGAGATGATCGACTTGCTGTAACCGTACGAAATCTGCACCGAGCGCCGAGTTAGTTTTGTAGTGGCTCGATTATCGTCTCCCTCCCACAAGGCTCGCTCACCTTCGAAGGAATTTCGGCGAACGTGAGATTCTTCTCGAACCCTGCTGAACGCAACTTCATCAGTCCAACTTCTTCCCTCCCCCCGCCCCAGCACCTATGCCTTACCAGCTTCAACTTGTCAGTGGGTGATGGCAAGTAGAGTTCGTCCCCGAGCAAAATCAAATTCGCAAACAATCGACCGTCGCCCTCGTCGCACATTTTGTGCAAAACCATCGCATCTTCTCTCGAAAATAGGTGCGCCGCCGAAGGGCCAATCACATCCTGCAGTGCCGCTCGAAAACCCTCAGAAGTCAGCGTAAGGGTTCCCAGATGAGGCGGTTGAACAATAAAATCCACAGCAATATCTACGCTTGTTTTGTTCCTCATCGATTTCATCACCTGGTGCGGGTAAGGTGGCCTGGCATTTTCATTCACGTTGCGCTGGCGTATGTAATTGAACACGTCAGTCTTGAATTTGCGCAGCTGCTTGTCAAATTCTGTGGACTCCACACTGTACTTGGCTATCGAGGACAAGAGCGCTCGTGCTGTCTTCTCCTCCCGAATGGTTTGTGGCTTGGAGGTGAGTCTCCTGCTTGCTGCTAGACGGGCAATGTCGTCGTGTATGACTCCCTTAAGCTTCAGCTGGATTCGGTTAACAAGAATGGTGAGTCGCTCCTGGAAAGTTGTATTATCAGAAGCGGAGACATAAAGTTTTGGTCGGTAGGGTTTAGTGGAGAGGGGTGGTGTCCGAGGAGGGTTGTAGAGTTGGATAGGGTTGGTTACTGGCTTTGATGATGTGGTGGTTGAGGTTGACGTCTCCGCGAACTTTCGTTTGAAGATTATCTTCGATTTCTGTTGGTGGAGGTCTTCTTTTCGCTTGGCAAGAATTATCAATTTTTGAATGAATTGGGTTGTCTCCTCCTGAGGGCGGGACATGTGCTCAATATTTTATTAGTTCTTTTGAAGTTGGGAAATGGTGTGACAGTGTCTGTGGCTAAAAAGCTATACTTAATTGGTCAATCAGTTTTTAAATAATCAAGTGATCAATGACAATCAATGATGAATATTTTGATTAACAATTCTCCAACTGTTTCCAACGATTTACACCTCCCTCATGGGCTTATTTTCCTTTGATGATGTTCTATCGTCAGATACTTCTATATCTCAACTCACCTCACATTCTTCCTTTTTGGTAACGAGAGTTTTCAACAATTCCACCTCCAACAGCAAGAAGCGGCTGCTCCTCCTTGATTATGACACCAAAACTCTAAACCTCGTCCATCCAAAGTATGGCACTATTGAAACGACAGAAACTATCTCCAACCTCTTCTCAATATCTAGAGCCCCTAACAATGCTCGTATGCTGTGCATCACATTCAACACAGACTCCTCCTTCATCCTAAGCTTCCTTTCTCCAAACCAGTGTACGGAAGCCACCGCCGTTCTCGAGCACTTGGCCAACAACACGGTCATTCTCCTTCAATCCCTCACTCCTCTCTCAACGAAGATCCAGCTCGACTCCACTGAAGTCTGGCTCCCATCGAAGGTGAGCGAGCGAAGCGAGCGAGCCTTGATGAAGACGAGCATACTAACTAAAATAAAACTACCTAAACAAAACCAATAAAAACTAAACTAAACTAAACTAAACTAAACTAAACTAAACTAACCCACTCAATTTACTTCGCACCTTCTTCGCTCGGCACAGTCGAAAGGGTGGAAGATCAACTACAAATCAACAAGTGCGAGCGCTGTTACTTACCTCGACTTGACTGAGAAGCAGATCAACCTAATAAAACCTGCCGGGGACACCACAACACAACCATCCTTCAACATTAGCAGCTGGGACTACGGATGTTGCGGGCTGGTTCACTTCGACCGGGCAAATTCCCGCCTTCGAATCAATTTTGGCGATGGCAAGGTTGCGATCCTCACGATTTCTGATTCAAAGTCGCTGCACGCAGCGCGAGATCTCATCCTTGCCCGCTCTGCGGTGAGCAAAATTTCTCACGAGTTTCTCCGGAAAAAGGTGCTGGCTGCCGGCAATATTCTCGCCACGTCTCACCTTGTCCCCCCCTTCAGCAAGCATCACGACCACGAACAAGATCGTGTTTTCTCTTCCACCGAGATTCTCGACAAAGAGCGGCGGCACGCTCACGGCATGATGCAGCACCTCAACGACAATTCAAATTCAAACTCCAATTCAAATACCAACAACAACAACGATTTCGACAGCACAAACAAGCCAAAACCTAACACCAAATCCAAGTCGGTCGAGGGATACCTGACAACTAAGATCGACAGACAGTGGATTAGGTCCTATTTCCACTTCAAATTTGACTCAGCCAGAAACCTGCCCATTCTTTCCTGCCGCAACTCGAAAGCTTCTCCCAACGCAACCTTCGAAATTGAGCTACACAATGCATGTGTATTTGCAGGTGGGAGCAGTTCGTTCCGCCTCCAAGATGGTGATGGTAGAGATGAAAGCAATAATTACAAAAAGTCCGTTTTCGCGTTTGGAGTGCAAACGAACAATAGCTTCTTCATCTTTGCTTCAGATGATGCCGAGGAGATATCGAGGTGGGTTGGGTGTCTGTCGACGGTTCTGATTGATGACGCTCGCAACGTCATGCTGGCTAGCGATTCGACCTTGCTGAGTAGCCATCTCTTCGAGGTTCTGAAGCGGGATGAGTGTGTTGGCCTGCTTAGCAACGCAGAAATTAGAGTAAACATCAATGTGTGCGAGAGCTTCCAGACGGTCGACGTTGATATTGTCAGTGAGGGGACTACAAGTGCAAGTGCAACGACCCCAGCCCCAGCTCCTGCAAAAGCACCAGCAAAAGCTCCAATGCCCCCACCAAAGCCCCCACCCGCCGACGACGACAGTGTATCGGTCAAAAAATCCAAAAGGAGCAGTAAAAACAGCCGACGAACGAGTCAACCGCGTCCTCCCCCGATGGGAAAAGGCAGTGGGGAGGGCAGCAGGTCAGTTTCTTCGTCGACTATTGCCGAGGAAGCGGGCGAAGGCGAGAGTGAACGGTCCGAAAATATCACGAGGTTGCCACCTACTCCCCCTAGAGCTCCTCCGAGAGCGGTACCACAGGC
Source organism: Parmales sp. scaly parma (assembly GCA_030267985.1). Lineage (NCBI taxonomy): Eukaryota > Bolidophyceae > Parmales > Parmales sp. scaly parma. The sequence continues at coordinate 39,078 of BRYC01000254.1, read as the reverse complement.
GGCGAAATTTGACCCAACAGAAATAACGATGGCACCGCCAAGACGTGGGTTTTTGCGTTTGAGCGCGTCCGAGAAATTCTTCTACGTGGTCGACGCAGCGGTCAAACCACCACTCCTTCGTTCCTTTCAAACAGAGGCTGAAAGCAAGGACACGAGTAATCAGCTAGAGGCTTTGGTTCTGAACTCAGAAACTATGGTCAAGTACGCTTGCGACATAAAGGAAACCAATGAGGAGATCAAGGAAATGATCACACTGGTCAACCCAGCGTTTGGAACGAAAATTTTGTTCGCGGCCGACGAGGACGATGTGGAGCTGTGGTTAGACTGTCTTGATGACACCATATTAGCGGACAAGCTTGATGACGAGGCGGTGAAGAGGAAGGCGGCTGCGATGGCATTGTAAAAATTGACAACCATTCACGAATTTACATTTTCAAAAGTAAATTACAATTCCTCGTCGTCCTCGTCGCCAATACTAACGACCACAATGGCCTCCTCCCATAGCACTCCTCCTGCTACATTATGAACCAAGCACGTGTACGTGCCGTCGTCTCTCTCGCTAATCTTCTTGACAATATAATTTTGGTTTGTAGCCCCGACAATGTCGTTACCATTCAGTCGCCACTGGAACTCTGGCGGTGGTAAACCTCCGCTGCTACTAATGCTCAAGGTCAATTTACCGCCTAACTTCACCTTATAGTAGCCTGCGTTGTTGATTGCAGTGGCTTGCTCGCTTATACAAATCTCCGTCTTTTGCTCAGAGTCAATTATATTAGCTCCCGTCGAGGGTGACGACGAGGATTCAATACGCGTGTAAAGCCCACCGTCCCCGGTCTTGGTCTCTCTGATCGTGTAGAAAGACTTTGATGCGTTTTTTATTAAGATGCCATCTCGCACCCACCGATAGTTGACATTTTGACTTTTTCCGACATTTCCGATCGTTACGGATTCTCCCAATTTAATCCACATTGGAAGTGTGGATGGTGGTTTTGTGGGTGTTGTTGGTGGTGCTGGTGGTGCTGGTGGTGATGTTTTTGTTGGTGTGATTTTTATTTCCTTTTCGATTTCATCGGCAATCACAGGCGGGTGAACCTTTTCTACTTCTGCTGCTTCTGCTGCTGCTTCTTCTGCTTCTGTTTCTGCTTCTGTTTCTGCTTCTGTTTCTGCTGCTTGTGGTAGTGCCAGTAACTCGATCTCGGCAGCAACCTCCTCGTTTTCTTGCTTCGCCTTCAACATTTCGTTCCTGCTACTGACAAAATGATTGCTGCTGTTTTCGATTTCAATTTCATTTCCGTTTTCGACGAACAACCCTTCTTGAAATTTTGCAATTTCCAAATTGAATTTCCCATAGCTTCCTATCATCAAATTGTGAAGCTGGCCCAAAAGTCCGTTGTTCGGTACCGATGGCGCTGCAATGAGCATTCCGATCACAATACCCCACATCACTATTGTTTTGAACTGCGAAATAACATTCGATTTCGACGGTTTCTTCCCCTCTCTTTCTCCCTCTCCCTTTCCCTCTAGCTGTCCCTCTTCCTCTTCCTCCCCCTCTCTCTCCTGTGTTTCTTGCGGCTTTGGAAGTGCAGGCTTTTTCTGCCGCCGTTGTGGTTGTGGTTGTGGTTGTGAATCTTCCTTCTTCTCCTCGTTCAATTCCTTCTTCTCCTCGTGCAACACCCGAAGTAAGCTCGTCTTGGCCCACTCAAGCTCCAACTCCTCTGCCTGCACTGCCTTGCCCAGAACCTCCTCCCCCCCAATCACCTGCTGCTTCTTTAAGCTGTGCCACATGCTTCCGCTGTCGCTGTTCAGAGCAATTACGCTCTCTCCTAAACTGCCGAACTTGTAGCACTCCACGCCGTCCAACTGCTGCATCGGGTGATCCAAAAGATCGTACCTGTAACACTCGCCGTAGCCGGTCAAATAATATGCGCTGGGAAAGTAGTTTTGCAAGAACCAATAATTCTCCACCAATCCGTCCAGCCTCTTGCTGTGCCTTGGCGAGCCTGTTTTAAGCATACTTTCCATGCTCATTGGTAGCTGTTGGAGCAGGCTTGTTGGATTGCCGTCATACTGGGTCTCCAAGCTGTCTAAATGCCTCGCACCCTCGTTCAATGCCACCGACAGGTGGTGCAGCGTATCGTCCGAAATGTTTTTCCCCAAGTTTACCCCCCACTGGAGTGGGTCAACAATTTTAATGCAGCCGATTCCCCCCGCGCAGTCCATGCAGTGCGTGGTTTCCTCCTCCTCCGTTACCTTCCCCCCCTTGGTGTTTGCGTACTTGGAAATTTTCTTCATTATCCGCTTCTGCAGCTTGGACAAATCGCAATTCAGCGAATTATTATTTTCCTCATCTCGCACGTTGCCGTCGCACGCATAGACCTTGTCGTTCTCCCAGTCGTAGGCGCTGAAAAAACTCATCCACGCGAAGAATATCCGCAGCGGGGTGAGAGCTTCGAGCGAGTTGCTTGTGTAGTTTTCCTGAACGAGCATCATTAGCACCATGACGGTCACTGAATAATCGCTCAGCCCCCCATCCCCAATCATGATTCCCATTATTGGAGATCCCCCGGGCGTGTACTTCATGCTCTCGTTGCAGCACCAGCTCTTGATCAGCAGAATTGTCCGCTTGAGCAAATTTCCGTTTCCAATGAGATCGTTCGCCTCTTGCACAAAGAGCATCTTGCCGAAATCATGAAAGTTGTTTACTTTTATGTTCACGGTCACGTTCTGAACCAGGCACTTCAAATACACGTTCTTCTTGTCGTCGTCGTGCAGAAGCTGGACGTTGCGTATTTCGAAATTGTTGGTCAGGGACGGAGTTTTCTTCTTGGGACTTGGAGGGCAAAGAGACTTTTTGCAAAGAATCTCATTTATTTGTAAAATGAGATGGTTGGGGGGTGGCTTGCTGAGGGAGGAGGAGGTCGTGGTCGTGGTTGCGGCCGCGGTCTTGGTCGTGGTCGTAGTCGAGTAGACTGATATATCAAGCACACAGTCCGGAAGGTAGGAACGGAGCGGTGTTGAGCCTGTCATTTCTACCTCCACGAGAGTTGACTGTGAAGACTGAATGCACCTTCGGAGGAAGGCGCAGATCTCCGATCGTCGAATTTGGGCCTGTGGGGTGGGCTGAAACCAAGATATGAGGCGTTCGCTTTGAGCTTCCATTTTTTCTCGAGCTGTGGGCGCTGGAGAGGCCAGCATTCTTCCTTGAAGGTTTTTATGGATGATTGGAGGAAGATTTTTGAACACAGGGGTTGCAAGAGGAAGAATTGGGGGGGAGTTAGGGCTTGAATCGTCGTCCATTTGTGTATTTGTTTTTGTAATTCAGTGACAGTTCATTTCCCTTTAAGTTGCTCTGTTCTGTGGTGTGTGTTGTGTTAAATAATGTTAAGGCTTCGCAGAAAAAATTTGAAACCTTTTTTAAAAAAATTCGACCGGACCGATTATATACTCTTCCCAAATTTGAATCACATAATCTCTTCCAACATGCGACCGTTACTACTCTACTTGCTATTATTTATATCCAACACCACCACCACCAGTCTTCAACAACATTCAGGGAAAGCCGCCTCAAACTTTTGTATCCAGACTTGCAGAAATTTTGAGGACAAACTCAACCATCGTATCGTTTGCTCCAAATACCGGCGGAAGAAGCTCGATAGCGTTGAACATTATTCTACCTATTGCGAGAAAGCCTTTTTCGATTCTTACCGGCAAACTTGCAAGGAGCTCTGCTTGGTAGAACATGATAAATTTGTGAAACCTGCAGTGGCAAAGTGCACCGGCATGGGGAGCGAGGAGAAATTGAAGGCTTGCGAAGTGGGTTTCTTCGGGGGAATTGAGCAGACTTTGGAATTGATGGGACGTTCGGCAATCGAGGTGGAGGAAGTTGTGAATGAGCTTGATTTGTTGGAAGAGTTGGAAAAAGAGATGGAAACGGGAAAGTTGAAATTAGAGCTGGTTCACAGGGCGGAGGGGGGGGGGGTGGAGAGCGTTCGTGTCGCCGAAGAGCAGCAGCCTACAGTAGAGGAGAAAAAAGAAAAGCCAAGGCCAAGCCCAAGCAACGACGCAGCGCACCAAGAGTCAATAGAATTAGCGAAAAAATTGTTGGAAACAACTCACACCAAGAAACTGAATGGAAACAATAAAAGAAATGTTAAGCAGTACATTGAACTGCACTTCAACGAAAAGGAGTTCACTCTCGAGCTCTACTACGACGAAACTACCGCCGATAGTGTGCAGCATTTTTGCATGAACAACGTTGAAGAGGAGAGAAAGTTAGGGTACCAGGGTGACGTTCCAACCTGCTCGCGAGAGATCTTGATGTTCTTCCGGATGACTTACCCTCAGTCACTTTAATTTATGTATAAATAAAAGGCTTTTTATTTTCACAGGTATCATTTCAAGAGTAGCGGGACTTCCACAATCCTCCGTGGAAGCCTCCGTCTGTCAGGTCCATTTCGTTCCTGCTGAGGTAGGACAAATCTTGGAGGTCTTCTCCGTTCTCATCCAGGCCCATGACCGTGCTGTAATTCTTGCTGATTTCGGCGTCCAAAATCACGCTAGCATTTGTGGTGTGCGTCATGTTGCTGCTCCTAAGTTTGGGCTGTGGGCTGTCGAAAAGTTCCTGGTGGTGTTGGTGGCGATAAATGTTCGACACGTCCTTCAGGTCGGAAGCTCTAGTATTATTGTTGCTGTTGCTGTCCTCCCCTCCCTCGCCAAGTAGCATTTTGCACTGCGCTTGCATAAGTCCAAGCTGACCCTGCAGCGCCGTGAATGTGACGCTCTGCGCAATTCGTTCGATCGACTGTGCATAGTTGTTGAAGTTTTGGTTTTGGGTTTGGGTTTGGTTGTTGTTGCTATTCAGTCCAGGGGTAAAGGGGGGCGGTTGGGGAGGCATGAATTGCTGTTTTTTTCTATTTGTGTTGATGTTACCGGTTTGTGACTGATTCTCAGATTGAGATTGCAACATCACACTCTCCTGCCGGAGCGAGTCAATTTCTTGCTCCAAGTTCCTATTCTCGGCGTTGAGTTTCATCATTTGACTCTGCACCTCTAACTCCTTGTTGTGGAACTCGTTCAGTTTCCCTTGCAAATTCGACACCGTGCTCTGCGCCTCGCCGATGTAACTGTCCCTTTCGCTCACAACTTTCTCGATTTCCAAGTTGAGGCGCTTTTTCCACTCGCCCTCTGCCTTTTCCAGGGCGTTGGCCGCAAGCTCCGGGACCCTTCTTGCCACCTCCGACTTGACCGCCTCCAGACGGAAACTCGCCTCGGTGATTTCTTCGTGTTTTTCTTCTCGTGCTTTTTCGAGCTCTTTCTTCAAAGTATTTATTTCTTCCTCCAGCCCAGACCTGCTTATCCTCAACTCGCTTAATTTCTTCTCGTTGCTCTCTTTGGCAATGATAGCTTCTCGTTTGAGCGCCGCGTGGTTTTCCGTCGCCTCGGTGGCAGCGCTCTCCGCCCTAGTGGCGCGTTCCATTTCTCGCACCCGAGCCGCTTCCAAGCCCGTTGCCCGCTCCAAGGCCCTTTTCCGCTCCCACTCCGCCGCTTCCCTCGCGCTCTCAACGTCGTTGATCCTTCCCGCGTGCTCCTGGCTTGAAACTTCCATCTCTCGCTTCAGACTAGCCAGTTTCGATTGCAAGCCCCCATTTTCCGCTTTTAAGCTGCGCTCCATTTCCAAAAAAGAATTTTGCTCGTCTTCCAAGTTCTTCTTGAGCACTGCGCCGAGCGAAGCGAGGCGCATTTTTAATGGAGCAAAAGCAAAACGAGTGAAGCGAGTCATTAGAATTGAATGGAATAATGTTAGTTTAGTAGTGGATGTAGCTAGCCATAATGTCTGTAGCCATTTCGCGGGATTCATTGCGAGTATGCTCGTCTTCGTCAAGGCTCGCTCGCTTCGCTCGCTCACCTTCAGACTGGTCACCGGAATAGTGTTGCTGGAGCTGAATTCGCTGCAGCTTTGACCGCTCCTCGCCAAAACTCTTCTCCCTCTCGAAGAGCTCCTCCCTCAATTTTGCGCATTGGTGCTCAAGCTCGGAAATGTGATTCCCGGCTGCCTTTGTGGCAGAATCGGCAATTATGGCCTTGCTGTTGGATTCCCTTTCGTTTTGTTCAGATTGTAAGCGGGTGACTTCTCCCTCGTTGAACTTGTCGATAGCAGCCTTGGCCTTGCCGAGGAGGTTTGCTTCTCTGTTTACGATGGTTGTGTTTTCCTCGAGCAGCAGTGCGTGCTTGGTTTTGAGCTCGCCAAGAGACTTGGACAGCTCAATGACGTGGTTGCCGGATTGTTGGGCGCTGTCGATTGCCATGGTTGTGGAAGTTGTGGCTTTCGAGCGCTCTTCCTCTAAAGAAATTTTGAGCGTGGAAAGTTCCGCTTCGAGATTGATTTTGGCTAGTTGGCTTTCGTTCTTCATGGTTTTGATCTGTTTGGGGTGTGGGG
>BRYC01000254.1:12057-32559 GCA_030267985.1 Parmales sp. scaly parma | reverse complement strand
GGGGGTGGGGGGGTTAGTTGTTTATCAATTTCAAATCAACAAAAATTCAAAAAATCTCACCTTCTCTGTCCACTTATCGTCGCAATCTCTTCTAGCTTTTGCCGCGGCTGCAGCTTCGATGGTCTCCTTCTCGAATACGCTCATGGCTGGCATGTCACCGTCCATCGTGATGTTGCCCTCAGCGACTGACTTGTTCAATCGCAAGGAAAGGAGGGAGTTTTGGTGTGCGAGCTCGTCTTTTTCCTTGGTGACGTTTAGAAGGGCTTTTTTTAGGCGAGACTGCTCGCCGTGGTGAGCTGTTTCGAGAGCGTTGAACCGCTTCTCCTTCTTTTTCCATTCTTTCAAAACTTCCTCTAGCTGGTCATTGGAGGCTTCGGCGTCGACGAGTTTACGCCGCATCGTTTCCATTTGGTAGTTCTCAGGTCGTAGATTGGTCAGTTGGTGGTCTCTGATTGGCCCTTTGTTAATGTCGTCTTCGTCGTCTGAGGGTGGGTAGCGAAAGTTTTTTTGGTTTTGAGATTGTGATTGTGATTGTGCTTGAGATTGAGATTGGGATTGGGATTGGGATTGTATTTGTGCTTGAGGTTGATCTTGATTTTGAAATTTATTGCCACTTCCACCACCACCAACACGATTTTTGTTGTAGTCGCGGTCTCGGGAAGAGTCACGAGAGGGTTTAGGGGAGGTGTCGCGGTTGTCACGGCCGCCATCCCGACCGTCTCGGCTAAATTTGCCATTGCTGTTGCTATTACCACTTTTTTTGGCCGATTGCTGAGATTTCTTCAACTCGAGCCTGCGCTTGTGCCTCTCGTCAACGATAGAGTCTGTAAAAGAGTCGTAGCCTCCTCCCCCAGCAGTGCTCCCGCGAGAGTCGGAAGGTCGTGAATTGTTCGATGGGTAATTGGTATTGTTGCCGCCGCGACCCGCGCCACTGCGGCCGCCACCACCGTTCCCTCGACCACCAGTGTTGGTGGGAGTGTTTTTGTTGCCAGAGCCGCCAAAGTCACGTTGGTCCATGTACTGGTCAAGGGTGGTGTCGGTGTTGGTTTTAGGGTTTGGGTTGGAATTTGTGCCTTCTTTTGAGTTTGAGTTTGAGTTTGAGTTGGAGTTTGAGTTGGAGTTTAGGTTGGGGTTGGGTTTGGGGTTGGGTTTGGGGTTGGAGTTGGAGTTGGGGTTGGGGTTGGGGTTGGGGTTGGGGTTGGGGTTGGGGTTGGGGTTGGGGTTGGGGTTGGGGTTGGGTTTGGGGTTGGGGTTGGGGTTGGGGTTGGGGTTGTTGCCCTTCTTGAGATCTTCGGTTGAAGGTGCTTTCTGTGGCATGGTGAGGTTGGGCTTGGGCCTGTTGTTGTCAGTGGGGGGTCCGCTGAAACTGCCCTGCTTTTGGCTGTTGCTGTGGGGTTTGTCGTTATCATTGTCAGATTCGTTCTCGCTGCGGGAGTTGTCGAGATTCTTCAGGAGTTCAGAATTTAGCACGATGGGAGTGTCATCATCTTCAAAATCGCTCGATGATTCGAAATCTTCTTCTTCTATGTCGTCGGCATTGGTGGGTTTGGGGGCAGGTTTGGGGGCGGGCTTGGCCTTGGGCTTGGCCTCGGGCTTACCATTGGAAGCGTCATCCAGTTTCTTCTTGACCACCTCCTGCTGCCGTTTTCGTTTGTCAGCAGACTCTTTTCGCTTGGCATCTTCAAACATCTGGGTGTATTTGTCAATCAATGGGTGCTCCCACGACGACTCCTCCGTGTCGTGATTGAAATAGTATGTGTGGTCTACACCATCAACCTCAGTTGGTGCTGCTTCCCACCCTGGTGGGAGTTTACACGTGAGGAATTGTTCTGCGATGTAAAAAAATTGTGTCTCGTCCTCTTCTATGCCAAGTTCTTCGGCAGCATCGATCACTGCTTGCCTGGGTGGCCGCATGATCTAACGCTAGTGATTGTTTAAAGTTTGTTTAACGTTAGTGTTGGGCACAAAACGCTTTGTATCCATTTTTTCGCCAACGATCAGAAATCTGAAATTAATAAATTTTAGCTTCAAACAAACGCCATATAGCCCTTTCGACACTTCTCCTTTGTTCTACTGACCCTCTGCACTCTTAAGATCGCTCCTCTAACTTCCCATCCTCTTCTCGGTAATTTGGAAATCTCGATTTGGTACGAGATAAAAGTAAGATAATCCTGCTGAGGAAACGACACCGACACCGACACCGACACCGTCAACGAGACTGACAACGAGGCGGACACCGACAAAGAGGCGTAAAAACGTGACTCTCGGGAGCTCAGGAGTTCTTGTGGGAGTTAATTTCGAGATATAAAGTTGAATGTTTGCAGATTGTTAATCTAATTTGAGTTGTTTTGTCTTTGGCCTGCCTTAGGCGTCGTTCTTCTTCGTCGCCAAGGCGGCTTTCTGGTCCGTCTTCATGTCCACCCTCTGGTTCCAAGCAATATACTGGCACTCCTCGTATGTGTGGCGTTCGTGCCCACACTTCCAGGGGAGCCAGTGTTCCTCTCGCCGGCAAGCATTTAATTTTGTGAGAAGGTGGCCACATGTGTCACGGCTGAGAGAGAAGAAGCAAACGAGGATAATTGGTGTTAGTGTGAGTGTTGAGGGGGGCGTGTGGAGCATGAGGTGTCTGTCTACCCAATTTCTTCCCTCAACCAAAACTGACACAATCAACCCCCCTTAATCATACAACCACCAATACAATTCAATAAACCACCAACATCAAAAAACACAATCATACACTGCTCATAACCTAACCAGCCACCAATTATGAAATAACTTACAAGGGCAAAGGCATTTTTGTGTCCTCCATTTCCTGTACGTTTTGTCTATGTGTCGGTTGTGCCTCGGCGTTGTGGTGATGACCGCCCATTCGTGTGAAACTGGAACTGGGAGGTGTGTGGGGTAGGTGGGGTAGGTGGAGTTGGCTGTATCGTTGTGAGAGATTTTTTTCGCCTTAATCCCTCATTTTTTTCGCCTTAATCCCTCATTTTCAGTTTTCACGCCTTTTCACCGCGTCCAAAAATTTAAAATAAAAAACGAAAGCATGGCCGATTCTGTTGAAGCCTCCGGGTCTCCTGTTGGAACCCCGCCACGTCTGATGATTTCGAAGATGGTGAGTGATTAATTTGAGAGCCGCTCGATCGAGCTGTTCATAATTAATATATTCAAATTGCTGTAACTTTATATTCCTCGTGCACCATGATTTTTTGCTGAATTTCTCGTATTCGTTCAACACTCTCTCCCTAAACCCTACCATTACCCAATCTGGCTAAAACCCACCATATCACTAACACAGCATCCCGAACGCTCACCCTCCAGGTTCTTGAGAACTTTAAATCTTATGCTGGCGAAAAAACGATCGGTCCCTTCCACAAATGTTTCTCCTCCGTTGTCGGTCCAAACGGCAGCGGTAAATCTAACGTGATTGACGCGATGCTTTTTGTGTTTGGCAAACGAGCCAAGAAGCTGAGGCTGTCCAAGGTCTCGGAGCTAATTCATTCTTCCACCAAATATGAGCAGGGCAGTTCGACGGAGCTGCAATTCGCCCGTGTTACCGTTTACTTTCACGAAATTGTCGACACTGGGGATGGTGACGAGGACTACGAGGTTGTTGAGGGTAGCGAGTGTGTCGTTAGCCGTCTTGCCAAGAGGGACGACTCAAGCACCTACAAGTTGAACGGCAAAAACGCCAGCTTCAAGGTTGTTGCTGCGTACTTGAACGAGAAGGGAATTGATCTTGATAACAATCGTTTCTTGATTCTTCAGGTGAGGAGGTTTCCTGCTTTTGTTCTTTTGTTTTTTGTCATTTGTTCGACACTCGTTTACTAACACTTATTGATTTTTTCTCCCCCCTCCCCCCCTCCCCACCTCTCCACACAAACCCCCCAGGGCGAAGTCGAGATGATCTCGATGATGGCTCCCAAGGGAAAGAACGAGAACGACGAGGGCCTCCTCGAGTACCTGGAGGACATTATCGGTTCCAACAAATACGTGGCTGATGCTGACGCCCAGATGAAGGTTGTTGAGCTCCTGACTGAGCAGCGCCAGGAGAAGCTCAACCGCGTCAAGGTCGTTGAGAAGGAGAAAGAGGCCCTCGAGGGTGCGAAGGTCGAGGCCGAGGCGTTCATGGGAAAGGAAAAGCAACTTCGAAAGAAGAAGAACGTTCTCTACCAAATGAACGCGATGGAGGTCAACGAGGAGACTGAGGCCGTCCGCGAGCAGCATTCCGACATGAAGGAGCGCCTCTCGAAAGAGAAGGAACGCCTCCAAGAGTCCGAAGCTCGGCTGACCGAGATTGAGCAGGGGTACGACGCCCAAACTGCCGACTACGATGCGCTCCACGCCGAGCTCAAGAATACCAAGGAGGAGTTTGCGTCGTTTGAGAGGCGCGACATTAAGCTCCGCGAGGAGGTTAAGCACGGAAAGAACTCGGCCAAGACCTTGGATGCCAAGGTCGCAACCGAGACGGCAAAAATTGCCGAGAACTCCGAGAAGGCCGAGAAGGCGGAGTCCAACATTCCCAAGCTCGAGGCCAAGGTCGAGAAGGTGAGCGAGCGAAGCGAGCGAGCCTTGACTAATATATACAGACGAGAATACAAGCAACTACTAAACCCTTCGCACCTTCTTCGCTCGGCGCAGCTAACGTCCGAGAAGCTCGAGGAGGACGCCAAGCTCGAGTCGATCTACGAGGCAATGAAGGGCGTGACCGCTAACCTTCGCGCCGAGCTCGAAACGAAAACCTCCGAGCTCGCTCCCGTGCAGCAGGAGCGCGCCGTGTTCCAGAACGATTTGGACACAGCTGCGACCGAGGTCAAGCTACTAAATGACACGACCTCCAGGTCCAAGGAGCAGCTCCAGAAGGCTGAGAAGGAGCTCGCAAGGTGAGCGAGCGAAGCGAGCTAGCCTTGATGAAGACGAGCATACTCGCGATGAATCCAGCGAATGGCTACAGACATAATGGCTACATCCACTCCTAAACTAACCCACTCCTAAACTAACCCACTTAATTCTTTTGACTCGCTTCATTCAAATTGCGCCTCACTTCGCTCGGCGCAGCTTGGACGGCAAGGAGGGCAAACTGAAGAAAACCTTCGAGGAAACCCAGACCGAGCTGTTCGACGCCAAGGCGAGGCTCCCCAAGGCTGAGGCTGAGAAGGGCGAGCTGGAGGAGAAGGAAGGTGCGCTGAAGAAGCTGCACCAGGAGTTCACCGCGAGGGCTGAAGAGTCCAAGGCGAACTCCCAGCAAGGCACCAACAAGTCCGAGGCCGTTGCTGGCCTTCTCAAGGCCTCCAAGAAGGGCGGAGAGCTTGCCAAGGCCGGAATTCTCGGTCGCCTGGGAGACATTTGCACCGTGAGCGAGAAGTACGATGTCGCGGTATCCACAGCCTGCGGCTCCCTGGACAACATTGTCGTGGAGACCACGGCTGGTGCTCAGATGTGCCTCCAGTTCCTCCGCAAGGTGAGCAGAGAGATGCGACCAGCCCTTTTTCGCTCACCAAGGCTAACCAAACAATTCAATCCAATTCAATGCGCAGCACGGCCTCGGCCGCGCTAGCTTCATCCCGTTGGAGAAGATGAGCAAGGTGAGCGAGCGAAGCGAGCGAGCCTTGATGAAGACGAGCATACTCGCGATGAATCAACACCCGCGAAATGGCTACAAACGTAATGGCTACATCCACTACTAAACTAACATTATTCCACTCAATTCTTTTGACTCGCTTCATCCGTTTTGCTCTTGCTTCATTATTAAAATGCGCCTCGCTTCGCTCGGCGCAGGGAGCTCACGACCGCGTCGTCGAGACCCCCGAGGGTGCCCCTCGCCTCTTCGACCTGATCAACTGCCTCAACCCGGATGTCAAGCCGGCGTTGTTCCACGCCGTGAACCAAACCCTTGTTGCCCCGGACATGGAGACTGCGACCCGTTGGGCGTACGACTACGGAAAGCGCTGGCGCGTTGTCACGAAGGACGGGCAGCTCATCGAGTCTTCCGGTACCATGGCCGGCGGAGGAAAGAATGTCCGAAGGGGCGGCATGAAGCTAGCCTCCGCGAGCGGCAAGTCATCCGCCGGATCCGTGTCTCTGATGGACGTTGACACGTCTGCGGACGATTCCAAGGAGATGCTTGCGAAGGCTGCCAAGGCGTTGGAGCAACTGAAGGCGTGCAGGAACAGTCAGAAACAGCTGACTGAGGAAATTCGCACCCTCCAGAAGCTCATCAATACCCTTTCCGTGAAGCTTCCCAAGCTCACAATGGAGATCGAGTCAATCGACACGACTCGTGACGCTCTGTCTAAATCCATTCCCGACTTGCGCGCTTCCTCCACCCTCTCCAAGGCCGACGAGAAGAAGTCGGAGGAGCTGACAAAAAACGTTCAGAACTGCAAGTCTGCTATGGCGAGCTGCGCGATGCAGGCGTCCAAGATTGAGGGTCAGGTGAGCGCAATGCAATGCAACACAGCACAATATAGCACAAACTAACCCCAACCCAACCCCAAAACACAGGTCGCTAAACTCCAGAGATCAATTCTGGATGCCGGCGGACCCAAGCTCAAAACTCAGCAGAAAACGTGTGAGTCCGTTCTCGCCTCGCTCAACAAGGCGAACACCGACTTGAACACCGCCAAGGTCACCTTGAAGACCTGCAAGGCGAATGAGGTCAAGGCTGCCAAGGCAAAAACATCCGCCGAGGAGGAGCTGGTTGAGGCTGGCAAAACTGTCACGGAAACTTCGGCGGCGCTCAAGGTGCTGGAGGACGAGGCGTTCGTCGTCATGGGTGCCTTCGAGAAGGCCAAGGAGGCCGCGCAGGAGAAGAAGGAGGAGCTCGACGTTATCACGAAGGAGTTTGAGAGCTTGAAGAAAACCGTTGGAAAGATCAAAACGAGCGAAGTTGACCTGGTTGCGCAGTTGGATAATTACGAGAACCAGCTGAAGGAGGGCACCAACAGAATGACCTACTGGGCTGACGAGATCGGCAAGTTGCACTCGCAGGAGGAGTTGGATGACGAGTACGACATGAGTGACGATGAGGAGGAGGAAGAGGTGGCGGAGGAGAAGGAGAAGGAAGAGGGGGAGGGGGAGGAGAAGAATAAAGCCATGGTCGAGGGAGTGGAGAAGGAGACAGGGACAGAGGTGGAGAAGCCTGAGTCCGAGACGGAGGAGAAGAAGGAAGGCGAGGAGGCCGAAGCTGAGGCCGAAAACGACAAATTCAAATACTCAAAAATACACTCAAAATCCCTTCCCGCCCTCCAAAAGTCGGCAATCTTGCAGTTCGACCGATCCGAACTTAAATACGAAATCACAACTCTCGAGAAGGAGAGGGACCAACTAGCGAAGGACGCCAACATGGGCGCAATCATGGAATACCGCAAGAAGGAGAGGGACTACTTGTCCAGGGTCACGGAGCTTGACAAGGTCACCGAGGAGAGGAACGAAGCTAGGAAATCGTGGGATGAGTTGAGGAGAACGAGGTGAGTGGGGAGTAAAGTAGTGAAGACAGCTCCACAACACAACAGAAACTAACTCAAACTCAGGCTGGAGAAATTCATGGACGGTTTCGGACAAATCACGTTGAAATTGAAGGAAATGTACCAAATGATCACTCTCGGGGGAGACGCAGAGCTCGAGCTCGTGGACTCGTTGGATCCGTTCTCAGAAGGAATCGTGTTCAGCGTGCGACCCCCCAAAAAGTCGTGGAAGAACATTGCGAACTTGAGCGGAGGAGAAAAAACGCTGAGCTCGCTGGCTCTCGTGTTTGCTCTGCACCACTTCAAGCCCACGCCGTTGTATGTCATGGACGAGATTGACGCGGCCTTGGATTTCAAGAACGTAAGCATCGTCGCTAACTACATCAAGGAGAGGACCAAGAACGCTCAGTTCATCATCATTTCGTTGCGAAATAACATGTTCGAGCTTGCCGATCGGTTAGTTGGAATCTACAAAACCGACAATTGCACCAAGAGCGTGACAATTAACCCCAAGGCGTTTGGAAAGGGGAGCGGGAAGGAGATTGAGAATGGAGGAGGAAGTGCAGCAGCAGTGCTAGGGGAGATCACAAACACATCAGTGGCCAACTCGGCGTAGTGCGCAGGGTGTGGGGAATGGGGCTTAGGATGGGTGTAGAAATTTGTTAATTTGATGGAAACATTTCTGCTGTCTCTTTTGGTAGTTCTACTTTTTTTTCTTCGTTGTTCTGTAATCTAGTTATTTCTGGTTGGCGTCGAATTCCTTTCGCCCAAGTTTCTCTTTTGCCTCCGTGACCAAAAACTGCACATTCAAAAGCTGCTTTTGGAACACGTCCAAAATTACAGAATTTCGAATCAGCAGCCCCCCCCTTCCAATCAAACTGTCCTCACTGATGAGCTGGAAATCGTCATTTAATTTGCTAGCCGCTCTCATGCTTTCAAACAGCAGCTCGCACAGGCTGTCAATTGTAACCTTGTCCTCGGCGCTCATTTCGCAGCATTTTAGCATCACGTTCAAATCTTTCTTGGTTATTCCTGCCCGCCCGTTGGCGTAAATCAAGTACAACTTCGAAACGACCGGCAACGTGTCGAGATACTTTCGGGCGTAGTGGTAACGCCCGGAGGACAACTGATTCATGCTGGGCCTATGTACGGCCATAATGACGCAGCAAAAGTCCGCGTGCGAGACCTTGTTACGCCCGTACGGGTCGAATGAAGAGTACAACCGGTGGAACTGGTCCTTTTCGATTTCGTAAAGTGACGAGCACATGGATTTTACGAACTGGGTTCGCGAGATGTACCTAGGGTCTGGATTCTCTTGGGCAGTATCCAGCAAGCCCTGGTTGATGACCAGAACAATTTCGTGGCCAGGGAGGGAGTTTGGCTGCGCCGAGCAAAGTGAAACGGGGCGCATTTTTAATGAAGCCGAGTGGGTTGGTTTAGTAGTGGCTCGTATTCTCGTCTTTCACGTGGCAAGCTCGCTTCGCTCGCTCACCGACTTGAGCAGTCGCTTGGCCAAGGCTGCAATCTCCTTGATCTTGTTGGTCGTGTCGAGAATGGAGGATTTTGTGGATCGCGCAATGGCCTTTGAGATGTGGGTGACGCGATCGTTCATTCCTACTTTTGACTCTATTAGGGAGTAAACACCGGCTGTTTTCGCCTCGTTCTTTTTGGCTTCCGAGGGAAGCGACATTGATTGTCGATATGGATTCTCGGGCTTTGCCATGAGATTCATTGCATTTGTTGCTTCTTCGCCATAAGATTTAAGGCTTTGGAATTTTTTACTTTTTGTTTGTTGGTTATTTGAGGAGGGAGTGTGGTTGGAAGAGGAAGACTCAAACATTGAATTGATCATTGATTGAGATTGAGATTGTTCTCCAACAAACTCAGTTTGGAACGAGTCGACACTGCCGCTGCCGCTGCTGCTCCTCTTGCTCCTACTCTTGCCACTACCACTGCTCAGCACGCTACCAGAATTTTGCAACCATTTTGCGTGCAATTTGGCCTGCTTCCGACGCTTTTGCAGCGCCAACTCGTGAACGCGAGCATCTCGGATGGCCTTGCGTTCGATTCCTCGGGCTGTTCCCCTCGGAATCACGGTGCCATTACTGTTGCTGTTTTGGAAAAGAGATGACTTAGAGCCAGCATTCTCCATGTTCCAATCGCAGGGCGAAATTCTCCCGAACTCGTTGATTGGGGCCGAGTAGGGGTTGAAAATTCCCTTGGCGGCGGTGAACGCCGATGGAGCGAGTACATCCGAATTGTTCGCTATGTAGCTTTCGCCAAGGTCCGGCCAAGACACTTTGGTTGATCCCTTCTCTGCCGAATCAACAACTTGAATCGAATTGTGCAGTTCATCATTGAACTCAAGAGTGTTGTCCTGGTGGGACGTGAACCCCTCGCGGGACTGCGTTGGGCCGTATCGAGCATTTAGGGAAGTGGTTGATACGGGTCCAAGGCCTTTCCCCGGGGAGTAGAAGGGGTGATTCGAGGAAGCTGGTTTGGAGGGATGGGCTTTGAAGAAGGATTGTCGAATTTTGTTCTTGTCGTAAAGCGAAGTTGAAACGTTTGAGTTTGATGCTGAATGAGATGAACGGTCCGGTAAGTAGCCTCTTGAGTTTTTTACTACGTTCTTGTTGGCCTGCAGGAGCTGCTGAGTGTATGCCATAGCGGATCCTTTCTCTGGTGTTCGAACAACTCGCAACCGAAGGTGCTCGTGTGTGGTTACATCTTCATTGTATAACTTTCGCAGCCTACGGGATTTCTCCTCTAATATTGGGTCGCGCTTCTTCCACCCAGTCCGTTCAATCCGGTCCAATGCATCAATCGTCGATTGAACTGTCTTCGAATTCAGTTGTATATCAACAGGTTTCACCGGACTTTGGTTATAATACTTGAATTTGCCAGGTCGACTATATTCAGAACGCTGCGATGCTGAATCATCATCGTAAGACTGTGACCCAACTGAGCGTTGGGGGGACTGAACAGCCATCAGATGTCGTCGAATTATCTTATAAAAAAATTTTGGTTTTTTTTTTTTTCAACAACACTTTCCACATATTGTGAATTTTCTTGTCCCCACGCCAGCCAGACCAAGAATCTTTCTGTATACCAAGCCCTTGACACTATATTGGTCAAAAACCAACTTAATTCCCCCCCAAGCCCCCCCTCAAGGTCCCCCTCATGACTCCAACTTCCTCCACCCTTCTCCTCCTTCTCCTCTTCTTATCCAACAACATTGTCCCCCCAATTTTCAAAAACAACCACAAAAATAGCCTGATTGCTACTGCAGAGTGTGCCAATGCATGTTCTGGGCACGGAAACTGTGACGTGTACTCACGGTGTACTTGCTCAACAGGCTACTCGGGTGCTGACTGCTCGGCCCGGACCTGTCCCTCTGACGTTGCTTGGAGTGACTTTGCAACTGCGGACAACACTGCTCACGCGGCGGCAGAGTGCTCTGCGCGTGGGTTGTGCAATAGAGTGACAGGAGCTTGTATGTGCATGGAGGGGTTCAGTGGAATTGCTTGCCAGCGAACGACTTGCCCAAATGATTGCAACGGGAAGGGGAAGTGCATGTCAATGAAGGACATGGCGTTCAACACGTTGGACAGCAATAGTCAAAGTTTTGCCTACGACGCAGTCTGGGACGCTGAAAAGATTTTTGGGTGTGTTTGCGATAGTGGCTTCGGAGGAAGCGATTGCAGTTTGTTTGACTGCCCCAACGGTGACGATCCGCTTACTCCGGGGCAGGTGAACGAGGTTCAGCTGTTCAAGTGCACAGCTGATCCGTCGCAAAGTGGAACCTTTGCGTTGTATTTTGGTGGCAAGGTGTCCGCCACAATAAGTGCGAGTGCCAGTGCGAGTGTTATTGAGGCAGCGCTGGAGACAATAGACGGCATTGGTGACTTGACGGTTTCGTTCAGTGAAAGTTCTGGAACAGCTTGCCAAACGAGTAGCGTAAATGTTGTGAGTGTAACCTTTTTGGAGATTTTTGGCAGTTTGTCGCCGATTGTGGGGTACATTGACAGCTTGTTGCCTGTGGGAAGTACAATTGACGTGGCTGCGGATGGCAGCGGGTTCAGTAATAGGTGAGAGAATATGCGAGCGAGCGAAGCTGCGTCCATAGCGAACCGAACGTAGCGAGGGAGCTGCGTCCATCAGCCGAGCGCAGCGGAAAGCCGAGCGCAGCGGAGAAGGGGGGTTTCGGGGGTCTCCCCCGACACAAATCAAGTGAACAAAACACAACGTAACGCAACGCAACACAACGCAACATAATGCAACACAACGCAACACAACGCAACACAACACAACACAACAAATTCTACACAGCACAACTAACCGAGACATTCGCAGCTTCGGGGTGACTTATACGAGCGTCAAGGGAACGAAGGAGAACGGAGCCTGCGCCAACAAGGGCCATTGCGACACATCATTGGGGAGTTGCAGCTGCTTCAACGACAACGGCGACACCTTCGCCAGTAGCGACGGGTACGGAAATGCCGGTACTAGGGGCGATTGCGGGTATGCCGCGAGCAGTATCACGAACTGTCCCGGAGAGACCCTGTGCAGCGGCCACGGAACGTGCACGGCTGGAACGCTGACGTGCGTGTGCAGCGACGGCTGGATTGGAGGAAACTGCGCCTTGAGGGAGTGCGCCAAGGGCCAGAGCTGGTTTGCTTACCCAAGCGCCGATCAGGCCGCGCACGACGGGTGGGCGGAGTGCAGCGATCAGGGAATTTGCGACAGGAGCACAGGGAGTTGCGAGTGCACGGCAGGTGAGCGAGCGGAGCGGGGGGGGGTTGAGGAAGACGAGACTAACAATTCGACCTTCTTCGCTAAGCGCAGGTTTCTACGGCAATAGTTGCCAGTACATGGCGTGTGGGGGTGGGGTGGCTGTGCCTTGCAGTGGCCACGGGAAGTGCTTGAGCATGAGGCACCTGAGTTTCGAGAGCCAGTTGAACGGCGACGCGACGAATTACATCTACGGCACCGATCCGAATAGTGCGTTGTCGTGGGACGCCGATAGGATTCAGGGGTGCGCGTGTGACGATGGGTATGGGGGTTATGACTGCAGCGAGAGGACGTGTTTAGAGGGAGATGACCCAGGAACCTACGATGACAACCAGGAGGTTCAGTTGTTGCGGTGTAGAGCGACGAGTGGCTCGTTCAAACTGCAGTTCAGGCAGAAACACACGGTCGCGCTGAACTACGATATCAACCAGGAGGACTTGAAAGCCGCACTAGAGGCGCTGGACACGATATATAGCGTGGGAGTCGAGTTCGACTGGAACTCGACCCACTTGTGCACCAACAGCACGCAGAGCAACATAGCGAAATTGACCTTTGTGAGCCCAACGGGCGACGTGCCCAATGTGGTGGCGTACGCGAACTCGTTGAGCATCACGGATAGCGCCAACAGCGCGGGGGGGGGGGTGCTGACGTTTGCCAACGACGGAAGTGTTTTGAGCGATAGGCATGGGGTTGCGGTGAATAGCGTGGTGGGGACAGGGGAGGTGGAACCGTGCAGCAACAGGGGGCTGTGCGATGTGGGCACAGGCTATTGCTCGTGTTTCGGACAGTGGAGCAGTAGTGACGGGGAAGGTGGAGCGGGAAACCTGAAGGACTGCGGCTATAGAATTCCGAGTTTCAGCATGAATGCGGTGCCGGGGGCGGCGGTATAGAAGTGGGGTGGTTTGAATGGATTTTGTAATGGATTTGTAAATTGAATTGTATATGATTTGAAACTACGAAATATTTGTCTACTTCTGCTTTTGTCAGATATAGAGGGAGAGGGAAGGGAAACTTCATTTATCGTGTCTCAATAGTGGTTCTGCCCGTGCCCACAACTGCTTGGCAGGCTTTCACCTTTCGACCGTTGACGGTGACTATGCAAGTTCCGCAGTCGCCATTACGACAATCGTACTTTATTGGCGCGCGCGCAGCAGCCGCCACTACAGAGAGCTTCTGGCCAATAACAGCCTTTGCAGGCTTGCCATTTATTGTCACAGTGTCGTTCGATTTTGGTCCTCCCTTCAAGCCAGGGTTCACGGCCTTGCCCAAATCTTCGTTCTTGAACGCATCCATGAAACCCATGTTCAGAGTGGACGTTGTGGTCGTCCAGCGGTGGTTCGAATGTGGACAGCCGGTCAGGGCATGAGATCCGGGGTTTTCCATTTGTCGATGTCGATGAAGTGATCCAAATCTCATCAAATTCTGATTTGCAACGAAACCGGCAATTTTTTGAATGTTTCCACCAACTACCATCATGATGAGTCCTACAAACATGGCAGTGTGGGAAATTTAGTGTCAATTTTATTTTTTTGCAGTTTGGTTTTGTAATTTTAAAATCGTCAAGCTGTTAGTGCGAACTAGAAAAGGTACGTGCGTCAGGTCTAGTCTAGTCTAGGTCTAGTTGCTGGTTGTCACTGCTAAATTAAACTTTTCATCGTTTTTGCTGACACGAACACCATTAGTCGAAAAAATATGATTTCGACACCGGAAGCTCCGACCCTTGTCTCGGTGTTGTCGCCGGCATCGGACGATTCGTTCGAATTGGCGCCCCTCGGTGGCTTCTCGAGCGACGAGGGGGATGAAAACTTGCCTCCTGTCCCAGCTCGGAAGTCGAAGGTGAACTCACGTCGATCATCGTCAATGCACGCCTTCAAACAGGCGCCGCCCGACGCGATTCCTTTGCTGCCACCTCCGGCTGCTGCTGTTACCCCGGTTTCGAGGATCCGAAGCCTGGGAGCTTCACGAATTGGGGGCCTTGGCAAATCAGCCGGCCTCTTGGGAGGGAAGGGTTTCAGTCGTGTTGCAGTCAAGGAGGAGGAGGAGGAAGAAGATGAGAGTGAGGAGGAAGTTTGTTTTAAAGATGACAAGCGTGAGAGTGTTGATTCGGCCATGGATGTAACAATGGTGATGGAAACTGGAGCTGATTCTGGTGCTGATGCTGATGCTGACAATTCCCAGATGACTGAGGCTGCTGAGGAGGAGGAGAATGAAGAGGAGTTCTTTTCTCAGGAAGAGGAAGAGGAGGTGGAAGTGGAAGTGGAAGTGGAAGTGAAAATTAACGTTGGCGCTGAGCTGACTGATGATTACTCTCTGCCTGACGGTACAGTTGTGACTGTCGAGGAGCCTGAGGGGGGTAGCAAAGAGGAGAAGGAGGTTGACGTCGCAATTGGCAGTGAGCTTGTGAACGAAATTGTGGCCGATGTTGAGGAGCAAGTGCAGATGCGGGTGCAGGCGGAAGAAGAGAAGGAGGAGGAGGGTGAGGCGGATGAGGGTGCTGATGAGGAGGTTGACATGGAGATGGCCGCTGTTGAGGCTGAGCTCGCTGCGGTTGAGGCGGAAATTGCTGCCGTTGATGCTGAGTCGACCGAAATTAGTGAGCTTTTTGAGGCTGAAGTCGAGGCTGAGGCTGAAGTCGAGGCTGAGGCTGAAGTCGAGGCTGAGGCTGAAGTCGAGGCTGAGGCTGAAGTCGAGGCTGAGGCTGAAGTCGAGGCTGAGGCTGAAGTCGAGGCTGAGGCTGAAGTCGAGGCTGAAGCTGAAGTCGAGGCTGAAGCTGAAGTCGAGGCTGAAATTGAAGTCGAGGCTGAGGCTGAGGCTGAAGTCGAGGCTGCGGTTGAGGCAGAAATTGCTGCCGTTGACGTTGAGTCGACCGAATTTAGTGAGTTTGTTGAGGCTGAAGTCCAGGCTGAGGCTGAAGTCGAGGCTGAGACTGAGGCTGAGGTTGAGGAACCTGAGATTGAGGTCGAGGTCGAGGCTGCACCAGTTGTTGCCCCCAATTCCACTCCTACTCCTACCCCTCCCCCTTCCCCCCCTCCCGTTGACAAGAAGAACATGACCCTCGCTCAGGCCTTTGCCGCCAAGGCAGGGCAGAAAAAGAAGCTAGCGTCCTTTCCCACTTCCAAGAAATCCACTACCGCCACCAAAACTAGAGCAACTTTTGCTGAGCGTGGTCGCGCAATGCTGAAGGCTTCTGCCGCCAAGGCCAAGGCCGCCTCCACCTCCTCCTCCACTTCCAAATTCACACCCAAGAAATCTCCCCCGGCCAAA
This sequence comes from Parmales sp. scaly parma, assembly GCA_030267985.1. Taxonomy (NCBI): domain Eukaryota; class Bolidophyceae; order Parmales; species Parmales sp. scaly parma. Next base: position 17,041 of record BRYC01000254.1, on the reverse strand, counting down.
AAAGCCAGAATTCCTTCTGCGGCCAAGGGCAAGGGCAAACCGATGTTAAAAAAATCCTCCCCTCCCAAGCCCAAACCCACAAATCCCACACCCAAGCCCACAATCACAATCACAACCACAACAACAACCCTCCCCAAGCCCAAACCAGTACTTACCACCACTATTCCTGCCGGCCCCTCAATGCTCACCCGGCCGTCAACTAAAACTTTCCACAAAAAAACCGAATCCTCCGCCACGATGGAGTACAACAAGGCCCAACAGCAAAAGGACGAGATCAAGCGCAAGATGAAGCTCCGCAACAGGTACAAGGAGAAGGCTGCAGCCGGAATTATGGGAACGAAGCGGAGGTGAGCGAGCGCGAAATGGCTGCAGACGTCTACATCCACTACTAAACTAACCCACCCATTTCTTCGCTCGGCGCAGCTCCATCTTAAAGCTCTCCCTCACGCAACCAAACTCCCCCAACTTCAAAACCACCACCCTCTACGGGAAGAAGGAAATGTCCTCGGCTGGCGTCCACTCCACCAAATTCGACCTGACCCTCAACCCCCTTTCTGCCATCATGTCACCGGTGCACGCGATCGTTGCGTCTCAAATTGCCTCCTCTCACAAGAAGCCGTCCATGACGGTTCCGGAGGTGAGTCTCACTCGGTCTCGGTCGATGAGAGCATACAACACAACTAACACACCACACGCCTAATTTCGCTCGGCGCAGCCCTTCCACCTCTCCTCGAAGCCGGCTGCTGCCCCGAGCACGCCCAACACTCCTCCCCTTGCGGAGGGAATGAAGAACTTCATGAGCAGCCTCCACGACGTGAGCAGGCAAAAAAATAATAACTCTCCGTCTTCCTCCAGTGTGGCAAGCTCCTCCAGCGTGAGAAAGCCCACGGTGGCAAAGTCCCCGGTGTTCCGTTCTGTGAACAAGCGCCCGGTGCCCAAATCAACGCAAGAGCGTGAGGAGGAGGTGAGTTTTGTTGTCAGCGAGCGAAGCGAGCTGCGAGCGAAGCGAGCTGCGAGCGAAGCGAGCTCGTTGCAACTAGTGTATAGTGTTGCTGGCTCGCTTCGCTCGCCTCGGCTACATCCACTACTGAACTAACCCACTCAATGCGCCTCGCTTCGCTCGGCGCCGGCGCAGATGATGAACTTCCATCACAAGAACAGTTTCAAGGCGCGTCCGGTCTCTTCCTCGGTGATGAGCTCCCAGGGCGACTTGGGTGTGCCGAGGGTGACAAAAAAGTCCGCAACTGCAACCACTTTCAAGCCCTTCCACCTTAGATCGGCGCAAAAGTCCAGGGCGTCCCGAGCGTCGCTCTCGAACCCACCCCAGACTCCCGACGACGTCGAACTTTCCAAAAAGTTCCGTGCTCGTCCTTGCCCGAGCTCGTCGGCCTCCACCCGATCCTCCCGGAAGTCCCTCTCGTTTGCCTCCCGTACCCTCACCACCCCCAAGTCTCCGTCTTTCTCGACTTCCAAAAGGCTAGGAAAGAAAATGTCCAGCACGTGCAAACGATCAAACCCCGACGCCTGCAACACCAGCTGCAGCAGCGTCAGCAGCGTCAGAAGCACGATCTCTTCCACCGTCTGCACACCGTTTAAATTGATGAGCGATTTGAGGGGGGAGGTTGCCACCCAGCGTGTTGAGTCTGCCAGGAAGGCAAAGCAGGACGAAGCTGAGAGGCTCTCCAGCTCGTTCAAGGCAAATCCGGTTCCAGACTTCTTCAAGGGGGTCAGCGGCATGGGAGGAGGGGCAAAGGCGAGGCCTTTGACCGAGCCAAAGGAATTCAACTTGAACTGCACTGTGCAGCACGAGATCGCACAGGTGAGTGAGCGAGAGCGAGCGTATATTATATTTTGAGAACTAAAACTAACTTCGCTCGGCGCAGAGTTTAATTATGGCCAAAAAGGAGGAGATCGAGGTGAACAGGTTGTTGGCGATGAGCAGCGTCAAGGCTTTGCCGGTGCCCAAGAGCACCTACGTGGCTGTGCCGAGCACGCCGGTCGAGAAGAGAGCGCCCCTGCAGGCCTTCTCGCCCAATCTGGTTACGAAGAAGCAGTCGTCAGCCAGGAAGGTATTCAACGAGAAAGACAGTGCAAGGAGGGCGGCGAGTGCTGTTAAGGCAAGTAAGGTGGTGGCGATGGAGGAGGCGGAGTTGGCGGCAGAACTGTATGAGAAGAGGAGAACGGCGGTTGTTGAAGGAGGGCTCATCCCGGTCGCTCTTGGAATCGGCGAGGGAATAAATGTGGAGGCCGAGAGGCGGCAGACGAGGAGCATGGCTGTTACGTTGAACAGCATGCGTTAGGGGGGGGGGGGTTGTGGGGGGAAACGGTGCGTGATAAGGGGGGGGGGAGTGAGAGAGATCATTGTAAAAGTTGATCTCGAAAAACCCTGAAAAATTTAATGTTCCTACTTGACTGTTATTAGAAGCAATCTAGCGAGTTGAATGGATCATTTGTTCTTGGTTGTTGCTGTTGCTGTTGCATCATTGTGGGACTAGGCATTTGGGCAAAAACGTTTGCTTGTAAGGGTTGTTGTTGTTGCATTTGTTGCTGTGCATTTGCCTGTGCCTGCTGAGGCGCCAAAAACACCTCAGTCGCAAAAGGATCAACGGGCGCCTGTGCCTGTGCCGGGGCTGGTGATGGGACTGGTGTTGTGGAAGATCCAGAGCCAGAGCCAAAATCAAACGACGCGTCCCAACCCCCCTGCGGGGAAGCAAAGGGGTCATTGAAATCATCGAACGGGTTCTGTTCTGGTTGTTGTTGCTGCTGTGGTTGTTGCTGTTGCTGCTGCGGGGGTGGTGGTGGCGGTGGCCTTTGAGTATCGGCCTTGCCCGAAGAATTTACACCAAAATTTTCAAAATTCAGCAAGTTATCCAAATCGTCGTAGTTCTTCTTCGGTGCCACCGCAACAGCAGAGTTGTTGTTACTCGGTCGCCGCAAACTACTGGTGTTGTTATTTTTGCCCAAAACCATCCCTTTACACGCAACCCTGGCATGCATCTCCTCGAACCTCACCCTTCCGAATCCCTGAATCAGCCCAACCCCGCCCGCCTCCCTTTTCCTCCACTCCTCCTGTACCATAAAATCCCTCTCTTTGAACAGTTTCCCCTGGTCGTCGACGATCCTCTTCAGCGCCTCCGCCTCGACCCTGACGACTCCCCCCCCGCCGACCTGACTGCTGTAGCCGTTCTTCAGCTCCCTGAAGTACTCTCCCCTGTCGAGGATTTCGCTCACTGCGGTTATTGGACCGAGGCGGAGGATCGTCTGAAGGAGGAGGAGGGAGAGGTGGGCGTGGCGCCAGTTAGTGCCCTTGGAATCGAGGATTCGGGTCCAGAGGGTTGACATTACTGCTGCTGTTACGGGAAGGTTGGTTGTGGTCGTGAGATTTAGTAGATGGGTGTCGATATTGGGTGGGGCTGGGGACGGGCTGGAGGAGGAAATGTAGCAGAGCTTGACCAGCCTCTCTCGCTGCTCTTCAATTGCGGGCGCGTTCTTGTCGTTGAGCTTGTTGGACGTTAACGCCATGACCATTCTGATAGCCTCGTCGACGACTCGATTGTTTAGTTTTAGATTTTGATTTTGCTTCGAAGAGGAGATTTGAGCGGCCTTGGCCTCGAAGTAAGAATTAACAACCCGCTTGATTTGGGAGAAGTCCCCAAACGTGAACGAGGGGCTGCTCATAATAATGTTCCCGAGCTTGGAAAGATCCCCCTCCTCGCTCTCGTCACTATTGCCACTGTTTCCGTTTCCATTGCCATTTTTCCTCATGCTCCTTACTCGATCCATCGCCATGACCTCGAACATCTGCGTCTGGCTGAAGAGCCTAACGAGCCTAACTGTGCCGTTAGTCTCCCCCCTCGTCCTCCCCATCGGATCGATCCGCCTAGTCATCCCCCTGACGTACTGATCCTTGTCAACGATTGAGCTGTTGTTTGTGTTTGTGTTTGTGTTTCCCCCTGAGCCGCCCACGGAGCCGCCCCCACCACCCCCGCCGAGGTACAGGCGCGGGTCCCCCACGAGAAAGAGGTAGAAGGAAAGGAGGGCAGATTTCAGGCTCGCTTCGGCCGTGGGGTTCGGGTTAGTTAGCTCCGTGTAGGCCTCCGCGTACGAGGAGGAGAGTGGGGGGGCGTACAGGGGGTCGTAGATGTTGTTGTTGTTGTTGTTGTTGTTGTTGTTGTTGGGGGTGGTTTTGGGAGATTGTGATGAGGGGGAGGAGGGGGTGACGGACGTGGCGAAACTGCTGAAGCTGTCTATTCCTTCCTTTTGTTCCGTGCTGTCTCTGTCTCTATAACCGCTAGCGCCACTGTCCCTCTCCTTTTCCCTCTCCTTCTCCTTCTTCCTCCCCCCCCCCATAAAACTCCTAAACGCCCCCTTCGCCTTGCTCAGCCCCTCGCTAACGATCTTCCCCCCGATGCTCGTCGTCACCTCCTGGGCCCTCTTCTTCCTGTCGCTCTTGTGGATCGCCTCCAGCGTCGTGAGGAGGTCCAGACCGGGGGAGTTTGCGGACATTCGAGCAGAGTACTGCTCGATGTCGTCCTCGAATTGGTTGTTGCTGTTGCTGTTGCCGTTGCTGTTGCCGTTGCTGTTGCTGTTGCTGTTGCTGTTGCTGTTGCTGTTGACAAACTCCCCCACATTCGTAACGTCCCCCAGGTAAGTCTCGTCCCTCGACGTGTACCCCCTGAGGGTTAGCGTCCTGTCCATCAGATCCACCACGAGCAGCTCCCCAACGTCGTTCCTTTGAATCATTTTGTCTATCTCGTCGCTCGCTTCGGTGTTCTTGACGAGGCCGATGAGGATCGGTGTGGGGGCGGAAGCGTACTGCGCTAAATGCGGGGTGATGGCGGGGATTAGGATGTGGTGCCAGGAGAGGGTGGGGGCGGAGCCGGACGCGGAGAGGTAGGAGAGGAGGGAGCGGAGGAGGAGGGAGAGGGTGGGGAGGTGGGGGTGGAGGAGGAGGAGGCGACGCTCGGAGAGGAGGGCGGAGAGG